>MJUU01011811.1:46909-61575 GCA_002080025.1 Modiolus philippinarum | reverse complement strand
TATTAATCTTAAGTTAATTTATTTCCTTTATGAAGGAGCAAATTTGCTAGCTATATAGTAGCTGTTTCAGCTTGGAGGGAAGGTCTATCAGCAGGATCTGCTTATATACTGGGCTCAAATAATTCAAAATATCCTTCAAAGTATATTTAGTGATCATTTTTGTTGGACAATTCAATTTTCTTTTCTAAAATTTAAAGTCATAGAAAAAGAGATTAAAATGATTTAGACTTTTTCTGTTTCATAGCTCAAACTGCAGGTTTACTTAGGTCCATGTAAGGTATACAAAAGTTCAGGAAAAACTAACATTCCTTCAAGGAATGGTGGTGAAGTGGCACTTAACCATGTAAATTATTGAAGAAATGTTATTTTATACCAAGAATTTTTTATTTTGTGACATTTGATTGATATAAAACATTAATATATTAATGTCAAACATTTATAATGAATTAATAACAATAGTTTTGTAGTTGTCATATTATATATGAAGTATGGTTGAACATTTTTAGACAGATGTTTTAAGGAAAGCACATAAGAAAATATTATGTGATTCATGTTGACATACATGACATAATAGACACAAAAGATACGTGAAGGATACATGTACATGTACAATGCAAAGTACATGATGTAACGCCTGTACACAGTATATGTAGATAGTATACAGAAGGATATCATTGAACTACTTCTGTTACTTTAAATGGAAATCTTTTAGTGTGTCAAAAGGTCAGAAGTTTAAAAGTTATTTTATTAACTGTTTATGGGATAAAATTAAATTTAATGATAACAGTATATACATGTTTGTTACCAGGTTTAGCCTGTAATATGGATCAGAAGGGTCAGTATTTTGCATTTGTGGTTATTAGTGGTATTAAATATGTATAAAAAAAGTCGGGTATTTGGCTGATATCTTGGGCTGATATAAATTTACTATCTTGATTTTGAAAAAGTTGCATGTGTTTTACATATACATTAACATTTGGATGTGTATTGGATAGGCTGCTTGCTTTGAGTGCAAATTGAATTGGATCAATCCAAACATTTGGAATTAGTATTTTGTACTATCACAATAAAAAAAGCAAAATTGAGAAATAAGAGCATTAGCTCAGACTCAGAGTAAAGTGGTCTTTGAAAAGGGGGATGGTCCAGCAAAAAGACCGAGACCAAAAANAAAAAAAAAAAAAAAAAAAAAAAAAACCCAAGAAAGGGGATAATAATTTTTGGGTTCTTCCTCTGCAAAAAACTAATCATGGATTCACCTGAATGGTAATTGATATCATTCTCCTCTTGACTATGACCTTGGCCTATGATCTTTTGCTTAAAAATTTTCACACTGTTTAAAGGCAATGGGTAGGGATATATCATATTTCACACAGTCAGCGTTGTCAGTGAATTTCAGTATATTTGACCTTTTGACCTTGACTTTGGACTGTGACAGACTTTAAAAAAACTTACATTATAAATGGTATTTGTAAGTGATAGGGCTTTAATGTTTTGCAAATGTATTCCAATTGTGGCCCGGCACCTGAATAGGTTTTCAGGGGCTTTGGCTACAGAGCTGCCGGGCGCGTCCCCAGGTGGTGGATAGGGGAATGCCCTGTCTTTGCGGGGTAGTCAGGTCATAATACGGAAAGCCTGACAGCGAACCATTGTAGCCAAACTGTGTGGAGAAACGCCACGCTCCATGCAGTATAAAGACCCCTTCTATATTTCTCTAAAGAGAGCAGACGCACTGGGTGTGGTATAGAAGGCTAAATTTCCTGCCCCTACCCATTTCTCCCCTTTTCCAGTGGCAATCAAAAGTCGTTGCCCCGGTTGTCCCTACTACCTTTATTTCTTTCTTCTTTTACTTACAATTTGTTTTGAATTGATTAACTTGTTCTCGTCCTGATATAGCTGAAATATTGCTCATTGGACGTTAAACTCTAACTAATCAATCAATCAATCCAATTGTGGCAAGACCATTCAAGTGCAAGAACAATATTACATCAGAATATTTGACCTTGACTTTTAAAATTTGCCCTGATCTTTCTTGAAAAAAAAAACGAATAAATTAAAAGACTCAATTTAGTAGCTCTTTGAAGTTATAAACAATATTTATGCACATTTCGTAATGTTATTTACCATGAAATTAAGGTAAACATGTTTTTGAATATTATTAAATATTTAAGATTTAAAACTGATAACAAATTGGATAAATCAAAGTAAAATTTTCGAAGATTAAAAATATGTATTAGAGCTATATTTTATGCATATAAAATGGATTTATTTATATGAGAGAGTAAATTAACATTATAGTAAATTGTACAAAAACCTGTTACATGTCATGTGATAGGAAACCTTTTCCTTTTGATCTTGTTTGTTTTTCTTCTTGTGAAATAACATATAAACATTTCCTTTAGTAATAAACACTAAATTTACATCATATACATTTCAGATGTTTATTGCATTTTTCTAAAACAAAGGGAGATAATTTTAAATACATCAAGAAGTTTCATAGACTTCAGCAGGGTGTTTATATTTTGAGAAACCAAAGTATTTATTTGATGTAGTAAAACAATATAGACATACATTTATCAATGTAATTCTGTGATGTGATTGTCATTGTGCATGTATTGAATTTTAATTACAACTTTACATTGACCTTGAATATCAATTTGAATTACTTATGCAGGGATTTGACGTGTATATGTAAGTGTAAAATAACTGTTATGTCTTAAATGTGTACTTTTGTTATTAGGACGAGTTTTTATGATTTATGACAAATTGATAGACAATAATTTATTGTACAGTCTTGACAACTTGGGCTTCTGTCTGACAACTGAAAGTTTCAATTTGTATGTGGTTGGTATTGTTTAGTAGAAATAACTAATAATTAGTTCTTATATGAAATTGGATATGTTACATGTGTTATGGATTTCCTGGACATTAAATAAAAAAAATTCTTTTTGGTAGTAGAACTGTAAGGAGGTAGCAAATTGGGATCATGTTTTTGGAATAAGAAATGTGAATATGGAATACATGTGTTGCATGAATATTGTTATAAATGTTTCTCTATGTAATCTACATGTACAATGCATATTATAGTCAAACTTTGATTGCTCTAACACCCAAAGGATAATGAAATACAGTTCAGGCTATAGGGGTGTTAGGGCTATCGAGTTTGAACTAAGTTTAAACTGGAACAAGGGGACCACCAAAATGAACAACCATGGTGTATTAACTATTGCAGTTCGAGTAGTTGAAATTCAACTATAAATAAAAAGCATTATATATTATATCTACAATGTAGATGCACTTGTACTTTTCATTGGATTACAAATATGAATATATTTTCAAATAAGAAATGTAATATGTTATTGATTTGGTACAGCTGACAGAAAGTAGCTTATGATACATATATACTTATACGAAAAATATATATACTTAAAAGTCTCGACATACTTGAAAGTATTTTATTACATGTTCTTTTTCATATTTTCCAGGTTTAACTTTGGATTTACAAGCTCTAAAAGGAAGTGCTGAAAATCAGATATGTTGAGTGTTAGGATACGGAAAATTTTGGACAAATCATGATATAAAAATATCAGAACTAGTTGTGTGTAAAACAATGGGGTAAAAATTTAATATGCATGCTGTTAATGGGAAAGAAATTTTAACTGGTGAAGAAAATATAGACAACGAAATAGTGAAAAATGAAAAAGAAGAAACGCTGGAAGATTTGAATGATAGATTTGAGATCGTATCAGCGTCGTCAGATCAGGTACATAATGGATTTTCAAAACTGGTTGACAAGTCGGCAAGAGAAATGACATTTTCGGAAGATTATTACCGAGTGAATACAAATGACTATGATAGTTATAGTGCTGTTATGACAAGTCTTAAGAACAATGATTTGTCTGTAGTAAAACATGTGCTGAGAACAAATACATGGCTGCCGAATCATCCTTGTCGAGAGACTCTGTGGATGCAGATTTGTAAATATTTACACAAAGCTAAGGGTGATGTGTACTTTGAACTTGAAAATGATCTGTTGGGTGGAAGTAAGTGTGTTTTTCTATGTTTGTCGTACTGGTAATGTTGAAAAAGAAACGAAATACATTGTATGCATTAATTATACCAAAGCAAATACAAAGGTATCCATATTGTTATTGAAATTTTGGCTGACAAACTATTCTATCTAGAAACATTATAAAGCAACAAGTTATATCTGTGAATTATTACCTTTGGATAATTTGCAGCAATTTATGATCTAGATACTTCATACTTTGAATTTAGAGTTATTATATACATGTAACATATGAAGCCATGTTTGGCAAGATTGAATTTTGTGATTTTTTTAGAAAGGTTGCATTGCAACGCTTTCTAATGTCATGACCTGTCCGTTGAAATGCACTATGAAGAAAAACAGGTGCTTCAATTTGAAAAACCAAATTGACCAAAATCATATTTTTGAATTTAAACAATGAGTTAGTTAGAAAATAATGTAATTCACACAGATTTGAAAGAATTTGGTGATCATTTAAAAGAATTATTCAAGAAAAAACAATTGCACACCCCCTTAACGGAAAATTTATCATCGGTAAACTTCAGGTGATTTCGGAAGAATGGTTTGTCAACATGGTCAATGCACAGAATCTTCAACGGATTAAATAAAGTGCAGCTTTGCTAATATGATTGATATCCAGCAATTAAAATGGATAAAATGTTCTAACAGTGAAACGATTTTATATAAACACGAGAATGTTTCGGTTGCTTGAACGGCATGTAAACAGATTGCTGGTACAGATGCTTGCGCAACAGGTGCTGAATGGACAAAGCAAAAGTAGAATTGACGAAAGCTTAGTTCTACGTGTGAGTTTTGTGTTTCAATGTCTGTGCATTGTCAGAGGCCTAATTCTGGGTTGCTGTTTTGATGAGCTATATTTTTAATGGTCCCAATTTGTTTCTTGTTAACGGAAGTCATGTCACTTTAGGCTTTAGACGCTGTATTTTTTTCACCACTGAAATGCTTGTTTGTTTACAGACTTTTAGTCCACTTTAATATTGTTAATTTTACCTTGAAAATTCTAGTCATGTAAACACTTTTAAAATAGAAACAACGATGTCAGAGTTCAGTTTACATAAAAGAAAGGGAGATAATCATTATGTACAAATTGTTGTGGGATAACCGTTACTTTTAAGAGCAGGTGACATTTGGAGGTCTTAAGAATTTGCATTTAGTTCAAATAGTACTTGCTTGTCAGGAATTTTTATATGGTGTGACTGTACTATTTATTTTTCTTCTTTTCAATATTTGTAACACTGTTTGATAGTGAACAAGTGTGGATAGTTTACTGCACACTTTTATAGCAAAATAGAAATAATAAATAAACAAGAATAGAGGCTTGTACCAAGTCTACTTAAATCTTTGAAAGCAGCCTTTCTATGAGGGCTTTAAGCACTTTGATTCTTTCTTGCAAATCACCATATTCTTCATATTAAGCACCCAGGGCGCTTAGAAAATTCAAGTAGGGGGCGCTTATTAAGTAGGACAGAAACTGTGTTCCAAACGAAGCTCTTGTAACAAAATTCTTTGATCTTTCAACAGTCAGACAGTACACAATGTAATCAATGTAAAAATGCTTCAACTATCCAACAAAAGACTTTTCCTTTTTTCTTCTTACAGAAGTTTTGAGAAATATACTGTTAACCAACTTTACTTGCCAACAATTTATTTTTGCTTACCATATTCCTCGTATTTCAAATGCAATTAAGGGTAGGGCCGTTTATAGCTGCAGGGGCGCCTAATACGAGGAACATGGTAAGCAAAAATAAAATGCTGGCAAGTAAAAGTTGGTTAACAGTATATTTCTTAAAACTTGTTCTGTAGGAAGAAAAAAAGAGAAAGACTTTTGGGTTAGAGGGAAAAACAGCTAGCAGGTTATAGTACTCATAAATGTTTTGGATCTATTTAGATGATAAGTTCATTGCTATACAAAACAAATTGTTCCTTACTATACATTTATACGACAAAAATAAAAAAATGCATTTAATATTAACATGATTAAAGTATGAGATTAAGGGTATTCAGCAAAACTTATTTATAGTTCTATATTTATTGATTTTACAGGGAAAATCAAAGACCTACATCTGCCAGCATTTGTGGACTTTGACAATTTAATAAGTTATCATTTATCAGAAGAGGGTGTCCAGCAACTTCACAAGATATTGGCAATACTACATCATACCAATCCTGATATTACATACAGTCCCTTACTGTACCCCTTACTTAGTCTGTTATTACACTACATGGGCCCCTCTGACGCCTATAATTGTATCTATGGACTACTGACATCCAAAGAAGTATATATAATACAGACCAAAGTGGCATATGAAGCCTCAAAACGGGTTCTGAGAGATCTTACCAAAAAGTTTGCAGTAAGTCCATAACAAAATCATATTAGTAGCGAGTCCATTCTGATTCTTATCAGTCTTTATGATTTCTCAACTGTAATCCAATTTAGTTTTTAGCTCACCTGGCTATGCCAGGGTGAGCTTTTGCCATCACTTGGCGTCCGTCGTCCATCCGTCCGTCCGTCGTCCGTCCGTCGTTAGCTCACTTTCAAAAATCTTCTACTCTGAAACCACTGGGTCAAATGGAAGCAAACTTTAACTGAATCATCACTAGGGTATCTTGTTTCAAATTTGTTATTTTGTATTTCTTAGGTCAAACAACATGGCTGCCGTTACTAAAAATAGAACATAGGGGTAAATTACAGTTTTGGCAAATAACTCAAAAACCGTTTAAGATATCAAAAATCTGATGGGGTAAAAATGATCAGCATGAGAAGATCTACTCATGCTGAAATTTTGAAGAAAATCTGACAACCCGTCTAAGAGTTATTGCCCTTTTTCCGTAAAATTTTCAAAATTTTGATGTTTTTTATTTTTTATTGAAAAACTATAACAGATAGAGGTTAAGTTTAAATTGCAAAAATGTTCAGCATGTTAAGATCTACCCACATGGATATTTTGAAGAAAATCCAAGTACCTATATATGAGTTGTGGTCCTTTATTGGTCAAATTTTTCGTGATTTTTTTACTTAATGTCCTATATTTCAAAAACGCTTTGAGATAGAGGTCAAGTTTAAAATGCAAAAATGTTCAGCATGTTAAGGACTATATTTTATTGAACACATTCAAGTTTTCCAACTGCTTCCAAGATGGCCACCAGCGGGGAACTTAGTTTACCATTTGACCTAATGGGAAAATTCATACAAAGAACTTCTTCTTGAGAACCACTGAATGGATTTTAACGAAACTTGGCATGAATGATGCTTATGAGGTGCTGACGAAGTGTTGTTACTTTAGTGCCGATCCATCATCCGACATGGCCGCCAGCGGGGATCTTAATTTTAACATTGAACCCTATGGGAAAATGCATACAAAGAACTTTTACTTTAGAACCACTGAATGGATTTGAACCAAACATAGCATGAATGATGTTTATGAGGTGCTGACCAAGTGTTATTACTTTGGTGCCAATCTGTCATCTTACTTGTGGACAGCATTGGACCCTATGGGAAATGCACACAAAGATCTTCTAGAGAACTGCTAAATGGATTTAAATCAAACATAACATGAATGATGCCTGTCAGGTGCTGACCAAGTGTCACCAGCTGTGAACTTAAGTTAACAAAAGATCTTCTTCTAGAGAACTGCGTAATCCAAAGTTTGCTTATGAGAAGCTGACCAAGTGTTGTTACTTCAGTTCTGATCCATCATCCAACATTGCTGCCAGCAATGGGGAAATGCATACAAAGATATCATGGAAAACCATTGAATGGATTCAATTTAAACATTGCATAAATGAAACTTGTGAGATTTTGATTTGACCAAGCTTGTTACTTTGGTGCTGATCAGACTTCCGACATGGCCACCAGTAGCAAAACATAGTTTAACATTGGACCCAGTGGGAAATGCATAAAAAGATCTTCTCCTCTGAGACTGCTTGAACAATTTCAGTAGAATTTTGATATGATAGTCCTTATGTGACCCTCTTCAAAGTTTTATGTTAAATAGCGGCCAGCAGGGAACGTAGATTAACTTAGTCCCTTAAGTTTAGAAACTGCATTCAAAAATCTTCTCTGAAACTGCTTGAACAATTTTAAATAAATTTCATAAAAAGTTTTTGATTCTTATGTATATACACAACCAAAGACGGACCATCAATTTGGAATTATAGTGCTGCAGGTCCCAGGTGAGCGATACAGGCTCTTGAGAGCCTCTTGTTAGACTTTAAGGTATATTGAGAGCCTCTTGTTAGACTTTAAGGTATATTTGTCATTTTCAATAAGCTTTTCAGTGCCTAGGATGAGCAAAAATTTTAATGTATTTCTTTTTAAGAATCAATGAAAAAGCTAACATAGCACTAAGCAATGAATGTTTTGGTCATTTCTTAATTTATGTGTGATCTGCTGGCATATTGCCATGTATCCTGGCTTTATGATTTTTAACCGAGTTGCAACAAAGTTGAACTCAGCTATTGGTTTTGTTATGCGGATGGGTGGGCAGATGTCAAACATTGGTTTCCGGATGATAACTCAAAAGTTCACATCCAATTGAAATGAAACTTGGATATAATGTTGGGTACCAGGAGGGGAGGAACCTTATAGATTTTTGAGAAAGACAGTCAAAAGTCAAGGTCACAGTGACTGAAAATAGACTGAAAATTACAGAAAAATTTGGTTTCTGGATGATAACTTGAATATGTTGTTGGGTCTTTTGAGGGGAGGAACCCTATTGATTTTGGAGAAAATATGTCAAAGGTCAAGGTCACGGTGACTGAAAAAAAGGCGGAAAATTTCTGAAAAATTTGGTTACTGGGTGATAACTCGAAAAGTTACATCCAATTGAAATAAGACTTGGATATAAAGTTGTATACTAGAAGGGGAGGAACCCTATTTTTGGAGAACTAGGTCAAAGGTCAAGGTCATTGTTGCTGAAAATAGACTGAAAATTTCTGAAAAATTTGGTTTCCGGATGATAATTCGAAAAGTTTACATCCAATTGAAATGAAACTTAGATATATTTTTGGGTTCTATCAGGAAAGGAAATATATTGATTTTGGAGAAAGTAGGTCAAAGGACAAGGTCACGGTGACTGAAAATTTGAGAAAAAATTTGGTTTCCGGATGAAAACTGGAAAAGTTTTCATCCAATTGAAATGAAACTTGGATATGTTGTTGGGTTTAAGAGGAGGAGATAGCCTTTTAATTTAGGAGAAAATAGGTCAAAGGTCAAGTTCATGGTGACTGAAAATAAAATAAAAATTTCATAAAGATTTGTTTTCTAGATGATATTTGACCATTTGAACTCTCAGAAACTTTGGATAATTATAGGTTGGAAAGATAATAGATCGAAAATATAGAAACATCGTGGACAATTACTTTCAAAAGTCTGCATTAATTTGGCCACATTTAGATTTTTGTGGTTGTTGCTTTGGTATTCATTTGGAAATTGATACAAAACTATTTAGGGATTAACACTTTCAGAAAGCATTGCAAAAGTCTTATCGCTCTACATGTATGTACAACCTTTTTGCTTGCCATAAAATGTGGATATCTTTGTGAAGCACTCCAGGGCCTACATTTCTTCAATATTTTAAGAAGGAATACATTTACAATGTATGTGATTAAAACAGAACAGAATAGGATAAGCAAACACTCTGCAGTACTTAAACCACATAAAACAAATAAATACACATTTACAGTAAAAATCTTTAAGTGAATCTCCTTATAAAGGTTTTATATTAAAAATCTTATCTGCACAAGGTCATTAACCTTTTGTTTTTTGCTTTGATCATATTTATTGTTTTTTCTTGTTTTCAGAACAGAAGACCAAATATTGATTAACTACTTATCTTTGTTGTTTATTTGAATTTTGAAAATTTATTCCTATCAGATAAAAATACACAAATGTGGTCATATTCCTGTAATAATACAAATACATTGTATTAAGGATGTTAAGTGGGAAAATGGTAACATTTTCACAATTTTGTGACTTTCTTTTAAAGTTGAATAGGAAATCTTAGAATTTTCTTATTTTAAAATATTTTGTAGTCCTTAACCGAGGTGTTGCAAAAATAGATTGAAATGACATGTCCCCACTCATAAATTTAAGAAAGAATTCATGTGTTTTTTTCTATTTTCAGAAATCAGCTTATGTACATTTAGTACGTAATTGCAATACCAAAGAAATAGATACGGTCTTTGACTCCTGGCTTTGGTGGCTATTTTCTCATCTACCTAGTCACTATTTGGTAAGATATATATTACATGTAAAATTTCTTTTTTCTGACATATGTTTAGTAAGAGTATCATAAATTATTTATTTACAGTTCAAGAAAGACCGTTGAAATGTGTAAATTTTCATCAGTACTACCACAAACAAAATGAGAAAGAGCAAGATTCCTTCTCCCTTCACCATGCATGCAAACTTTTGAAAATGCTCATTGGGGTTTTGATGAGTGAGATGGATCCAAGCAAACCATAAAACCTGTAAAGGGGGCTTCAAATCCACTTTCCTGTTGTTTTTAAGCTTTTCATGACATTACAATCAAAAAATTTTATTTTGATTTTTTGGCTAAATTGGGTAAATTTCATTTTAAAATGACAGCATCTTTCACAAAATTTGATAAAAGATATAAAATAGAATTCGCATGCCTGTTCCAAATTTTGAGAAAAATATGGATGAGAATCAAGGAACTATTTGTTTATGGCCTAATATGGAGGCTATATTTTAATTTTTCTTAGTTTGATTGTGTAGATACTGGATTGTATACGAATGCTCTTCATCAACTGAAGAGTTTTGAAAAGTTTGATAGAAGTACAAAAATTATATAAAAGGAAATGCTCTAAAATTGATGTAACAAAAGGGATGTAGATGGCAATACAGATAAATGCACTTACATTAGACTAACAATACTTAAAATGATGTGCCAAGTATAATAAAATAAGAATTAACTTGACTTACTAAAGTCTTTAAATAAGAATTTACTTTCCTCACTAAAGTCTTTAAGTAAGAATTTACTTGAGCTACTAAAGCCTTTAAATAAGAATTTACTTGACTTACTGAAGTCTTTAGAATTTACCTGAGCTACTAAAGCTATTAATTAAGAATTTACTTGAGCAACTGAAACCTTTAAATAAGAATTTACTTGACTTACTGAATTCTATCCTTTGAGAAGTCAATTTTTGACCATTCTGAATTGAGCTAGAAAAATAAAAATGTTCTAGTTTCTTTGAAATTTTTGCAAAAAGGTTCATACTTGGTGGGAGTACATACTGGCCTTTTGTCTTTAGGAAAATGCTATCAAAAGCTAGTTCCTTGTTGCCTTATGGAGACAAGACGGGGCCTCAAATGGGCCAGCAAATGCACTTTTGACATTTTTGCCCTCGAAATCAGGTTTCAAATTTTAAAAAAAAATCTGCAGTACATACTATAGCCAGCAAGTCACCAAAATTCAAAAATCTACCTTCTGAGCTATAGACAAGGCTATCTAGCGAGGATGTATGGTCCCCACACTTGGCTAGCAGTAAGGGGGCTTACACCCCCTTCAAACCCCCAGAACAAAGGGGCACAACTACCCTCTGGGACCCCCCTGAGATATCTTTTTGATTAATCGAGCCTTTAAATAAAAATTTACTTGAGCTACTGAAGCCAATTTACTAGAGGTACTAAAGCCTTT
The DNA here is from genome assembly GCA_002080025.1 of Modiolus philippinarum. Taxonomy (NCBI): domain Eukaryota; kingdom Metazoa; phylum Mollusca; class Bivalvia; order Mytilida; family Modiolidae; genus Modiolus; species Modiolus philippinarum. Next base: position 49,848 of record MJUU01011811.1, on the reverse strand, counting down.
AGATAAAATAAGAAGAATTTACCTGAGCTACTGAACCCTTTAAATTAGAATTTACTTGACTTACTGAAGCCTTTAAATAAGAATTTACTTGACTTACTGAAGTCTTTAAATAAGAATATACTTGAGCAACTGAAGCTTTTAATAAGAAAAAATATATTTGGTGTTATGGAGCAAAATATTCAATGTATCTAATAATCTTATACAAGTTTCACAACTTCTACCTATAATTAGAAATGATATTTCCTTAGCATACTTATTAAAGTGTAAGTTGTAACTTCATTTAAGGCACTTATATAATGAGTAAACCTATTTCATTATCTTATAAACTTATCAAGGTAATTGATATGTATTTGTTTAGATTTCCTTTCAACTCTAAAACTTAAAAAAAAAGATGTGAAAAGATTACAAATACAGTCAAACTTCATGGTTTGTACACTTAAGGGACAGATAAAATCAGTTTGAGCTAGAGGGGTGTTTCAGTGATCATGGTCTAACAGTGTATAAATTCAAACACAGGGTCCAGAAAATGGTTTGAGATATCCATCAAGTTCGAGTTATCGCTGTTCTAGCCATCAAAGTTTAACTGTATTTTGTTATTCTCAAAAGCCGTAAAAATTTTTAGAAAAGAGAATACCAAGAATTTCTGTATGAAGTTTGTGTAAATTATGTGAGATGGAATATGAATTTTGAATTTAACATTTAAAAATAAAACAACAACCAAAAAAAAAAAAACCAAAAAAAAAAAAAAACCACACCAAACATTCATTTACCTGTTTAAAGTCTTCATGTTAAATAATGATCTGGACTATCAGCCTCTCTCAGAATTGAAATATCCTTCAATGCAAAATGTCCACAATATGCTCCTTACTCGCTTGTGACAAAATGAGTAGCTTTGCACTCTTATGCACTGTTAATGATAGTAAGACAAGTCAATATTAAGAAAGCTTATACCCATTACTGAACGTAGATTAGGGTCATATGCAGAGGTTAATGAAAGACTTAAAACTTTATTTTGTATCTAAAAAAATAATGTAGAAAATTTTATCTCACGTGTTTCTAACATAGCAGGTTTTGTTTGCATTTTGCAGTTTATTGTTTAAATGGAGGTACAATTAAATGTGCAGTTGCCATAAATTTGATAAAACTTGCTTTTTTTTTTTAAATTTACGAGTCTATTTATTTGAAGTAACATGCATGAAGATATATAAACACACAATTTATAGTATTAGGTCAACACATGAAGCTTAGAAACATGCATTATTTCAAAAGATCAGAGGAATTCTTACATGTTATTTAATTTTATNGCTTACAAAACATAAAAGAGATATTTGAAAATATCAAATCAAAATTTTTGCTAATTTTTGGTTGAAAATATAGGCAGAGTTACCAAATTCAATAACGTTATTGAATTCTGAGTTTTCCAGAACTGATATAAAAGGAAATGCTCTAAAATTGATGTAACAAAAGGGATGTAGATGGCAATACAGATAAATGCACTGACATTGGACTAACAATACTTAAAATGATGTGCCAAGTATAATAAAATAAGAATTAACTTGACTTACTAAAGTCTTTAAATAAGAATTTACTTGACTTACTAAAGTCTTTAAATAAGAATTTACTTGAGCTACTAAAGCCTTTAAATAAAAATTTACTTGACTTACTGAAGTCTTTAGAATTTACCTGAGGTACTAAAGCCTTTAAATAAGAATTTACTTGAGCAACTGAAACCTTTAAATAAGAATTTACTTGACTTACTTAATTCTTTCCTTTGAGAAGTCAATTTTTGACCATTCTGAATTGAGCTAGAAAATAAAAATGTTCTAGTTTCTTTGAAACTTTTGCAAAAAGGTTCATACTTGGAGGGAGTACATACTGGCCTTGTGTCTTTAGAAAAATGCTATCATTTTTTTTATGCTAACATCTTCATATACGTGTTTTATCCGAAAGAGCTTTCCAATAGAATAAAAGTTCCTTTTTGTTCTGAAATGCCTCGGCGAATTTTGGAAGAGACCACGTCTTTGGCTTCTATTTTTGTCAAAATCAATACGTGCGAGTCTATTTTTAAGGGGAATCTGCTAAACTGTATTTTGATTGGTCATAAAAATAGAAATTCCATGCTTCAATTTCATGCAACCTGAACATTCTAGCATGTCAGTATGAGAATCTACGGAATCTTATGTTTTGAAATTAGACTTGTTTTAACCCACTATTCTCGGTCAAATGGATATTGAGGAGATATTTTTACATAGGTATATGTTTCATCGAAGCTATCCAACAGACAAATCTAAAAGTTTAGAGGCCTTGCAGGACATTCGGTCTGGCAAACAATGAAAAGCTGCCAGACCAAAAATAAATTAACAGGACCTCCAGTTTCGTCTCATATAAGAAAGACAATTTTTTACCTGACATTCGGTCATGTTGGCTGATAATTTTTGCCAGACTGACTCATGTTTTGCCTGATTTGTACTTCGGTCAGGCAGTTTTCGATATGTTTGATCCAATTGTCTTTTTCTATTCTTGGCATTTATTATTATACGTTCGGAAATACCATTTTTATACGACCCCAAAAATTTGTGCGGTCGTATATTGGTATGGTGCTGTCGTCGTCGTCGTCGTCGTTGTCGTCCGTGTCGTTGTCGTCGTCGTCTGTAGACACTTTAGTTTTTGGTCAATAACTTCAGTTCCAGTAGATTAATCCTTATGAAATTTTAACATAATGTTCTTTGGTACAAAAGGAAGGTTTGGCTCAGTTTTGGTCATTGTTGCCCCACCCGTTTTTAAAAAAGGGACCAAAAAGGGTTAAATTGGGTGTTTTCACATGTTTATCTTTAGAATCTTTATTATTAATCGGATTTTTATGGGGTTTCTTTCAGTGTGCTCCTGAGGAAATTTCCAATCTGGAGTATGCCAACAGATTTAACGTAGCATGTACCGCT
>MJUU01011811.1:0-34464 GCA_002080025.1 Modiolus philippinarum | reverse complement strand
CAGAACTTAGGTTTTACATTGGACCCTATGGGAAAAAAATCACATTTTCATCTTCTGCTCTTAAACCACTGAAGCAAATTCAACCAAACTTTACAGGAATGGTGCACTAAAGGTCCTTAATAATGATTGCTCATTTCGTTCCGATCCGACAAAAAACATGGCCGCCAGCACGGAACATGGTTTAACATTGGACCCTATGGGAAAATTCACATTTCTTCTTCTCCTTTGAAACCACTGAAGCAAATGCAACCAAACTTTACAGAGGTTTTTAACAAAGATTGCTCATTTCTTTCTGATCCGTTAAAAAACATGGCCGCCAGCATGGAACATAGTTTAACATTGGCCCTATTGGAAATTCACATTTTCATCTTCTCCTCTGAAACCACTGAAGCAAATTCAACCAAACTTTACAGGAATGATGTATGGAAGGTCCTTTACAAAGATTGCTCATTTCGTTTCCATCCAATAAAAAAACATGGCTTCTAGCACGGATCTAAGGTTTAACATTGGACCCCATGAAACCGCTGAAGCAAATTCTACCAAACTTTACAGGAATGATGAACTGAAGGTCCTTAATTAACAAAGATTGCTCATTTTGTTCTGATCCAATGAAAAACATGGCAACCAGCACAGAACAAAGTTTATTTTGGCCCTATGGAAAATTCACATAAAAAACATGGCCACCATACAGAACATCGAAAAATCCTGCTGTTCAGCATTTTGTCAGGTGAGCGATACAGGCTCAGTGTCTGAGCCTCTAGTTTAAAACTTAACCTTGCTTCTAGAATTAAGTTGTTAAGTGGTAGGGTGTTCATATTTGTTATGTGACTTTTTTGTGATGAGAGCTTTCTGATAGTACCTTTCTATAACTTTCAAATTAATTGTGCATTGAGGTCACTCTAATTCCCGGCGAGTTATATTGTTTTCTGACAATTCTTGTTCTTGTGTTATTTTGTGAATTACAGAAACAGTAATGAGTAGTCTGGTTAAGATGTGACACATCAGATGGGAAATATATTATCGTCATATCTTGCATAAGTATTTTCTGTGAAATGATCAAAATCATAGATATGTCCATAAAGTTAAAAGAAAATTCTATTGGAAAAAGCCCAATCTCAGGTAATGAAACCTTCATACTAACTGTTCTGGTTTCCAAAATGTGTGCTGTTATCCAGATGTTTGGATATAGAAAGTAAATTTTATTGCTGATGGTAGGGAAACCAGCTATCAACGTAATTGTGGCACTACATGTACCAGTACTCCATATATGTATAGGGCTATGTGAAAATACTTCAATTTTTCATTGCAAATTTTCACCTATTTTTTATACGACCACAAAAATTTTGCGGTCATATAATGGTATGGTGTTGGCGTCATCAGCTTTGGCATTGGCGTCGTTGGCGTCTGTGGACAGCATAACTTTGCTTTCTTGTGGACGGATCATTATGAAATTTTAGTATGATGTATCTTGGCACACGCGTAAACAGAGGTTTTAATTTTGAGTTGATGGCCCCGCCTGTTTTAGGAAAAGGGCCAAAAAGGGGTGAAATTGGGTGTTTTCACATTTTTGACTGTAGAATCTTTATTATTTATTGGATTTTGATGAGGTTTGTTTCAGTGTGCTCCTGAGGAAATTTCCAATCTCGGTTATGGCAACGGATTTCACGTAGCATGTACCGCTCACGAGATAAATGGACCCCAACAGGGGTAAATCTAAAAAAAACAAATTTTTTATTTTAAGTCCGAATTTGATGCAGTATTTTTCAATGGATTCCTTGTGAAAAATTAATATAGCTCTCAGCTATTAGATTTTTGATAAATTGTTTCCTTTCCCAGCTATGAGGGGTGACCAAAATTGCAATTTTTCTAAATATGTCAAATTTTTATTATACGACCGCAAAAATTTTTGTGGTCGTATATTGGTATGGTGCTGTCGTCGTCGTCGTCGTCGTCGTTGTCGTCGTCGTTGTCGTCGTTGTCTGTAGACACTTTTGTTTTTAGTCAATAACTTTTGTTTAAGTTGACCAATCCTTATGAAATTTTAACACAATGTTCTTTGGCACAAAAGGAAGGCTTGACTTAGTTTTGGTCATTGTGGCCCCACCCGTTTTGAAAAAAGGGGCCAAAAAGGGTTAAATTTGATGTTTTAACATATTTGACTGTAGAATCTTTATTATTTATCGGATTTTGATGGGGTTTCTTTCAGTGTCTTCCTGAGGAAATTTCCAATCAGAAGTATGCTAACGGATTTCGTGTGGCATGTACCGTTCACGAGATATATGGGGCCCAAAGGGGGCCAATTTCAAAAATTTAATTTTTTTATTTTTAGTCCGATTTTGATGCAGTTTTTTGCTGTCGATTCCTTATAAAAAATTAATATAGCGCTGCACCATTAGATTTTTGATAACTTTTTCCTTTTCCAATCTATGAGGGGGCCAATGGGGCAAAAATTGAAAACATGCGGACTACCTAAAATTTTTATTTTTCATCCAATTTCAATGGGATTTTTTTCTTTTGATTCCTCTCATTGTAGGCTTTAAGTAATATGTCAACAGATTTGGCATAGCTCTTTCTGTTTCCGGGCTATTAGGGGTCAAAAGGGCCAAAATTGCAATTTTTAGAAATATGTAAAATCTTTATTTTACATCAGATTTAGGTGGGATTTTTTTCTTTGGATTCCTCTCAATGTAAGCCTTCAGCAGTATGTCAACAGATTTGATGTAGCTCTTACCGTTTCCGAGCTATAAGGGGTCAAAGATGTCAAAATTGCAATCATTAGAAATATGTGAAGTCTTTATTTTTCATTAAATTTGGTGGGATTTTTATCTTTGGATTGTTCTCATTTTAAGCTTACAGTGATATGGCAGCATATTTTGCATTGCTCTGTGGTTTCCAATCTATAATGGGTCAAAGGGGCCAAATTGCAATACTTCAAAATATGTGAAATTTTTATTTTTCAGTGGATTTCAACCTTAGTTTTTTTCTTTGGATTTTTCTTGATGGTAGTCAACAGAATTTCTTAGCTCTTACAATATCCTAGTAATAAGGGATTAAAAGAGCTAATTTTTATTTCCACTAGTTTGTGTACAGTTAATTTCTGTGACAAGGTCCTTATTGTGTCCACATTAATTTTAGTTTACACTTGTCCTAATTTCAGTGGCCGACATGCTGCGGTCGTATCATGCTGCGCTCGGCGTAGCCCTTTATTTTTTTTCATCGGATTTTGATGGGATTTTTTTCTTTGGATTCCTCTTGATGTAAGCTTTCTGAAGTATTTCAATGGATTTTGGTGTTGCTCCTACTGTTTCCAAGCTACAAGGGGTCAAAGGGGCCAAAATTGCAATTTTTCTAAATATGTCATATCTTTATTTTTCATCAGATTTCGATGGAATTTTTTTCTTTGAATTTCTATGGATGTAAAGTTTTAGTTGATAGTACATATTTTGCATAGCTCTTACGTTTTTTTTATCAGTAAGTGATCAAAAGGGTTGATTTTTTCCCTATTTTGTTTCTAGCTAATAACTGTGTCAAGCTTCTTTTTGTGTCCATCTAAATATTGTGTCAAGCTCTTTACTGTGTCCACATTCACTTTAAACTACTTTTGTTGAAATTTCAGTGGTCGACATGCTGCGGTCGTATCATGCTGCGCTCAGCGTAGCCCTTTATTATTATACTGACATTGTACATTTTCTCAAAGTCTTCAGTATTTGAGTTGGTTATTTACATCACGGACTTTAATTTCATCATATAAAGTGGTCAATATATATCTGCACACTTAGGCTTAAATGCTATGTAAAATAACAAAAATCTGTGTTTGAAGACACATGCAATATTTCTTATCGACACATGTAACATTTTTTATTATCTAGAACATATAACATCATGAATATTATGTAAACACTTCAGGTCATCAAAGAAAAAAGTGAAGAATTTTCAAAGAAACAGGCAGAAGGCGTTACAATGGAGGATGTGATTGGTAGATTAGGTGATGATGAGACGGCATACATTAGTCGTGAAAAGCGATTGGCATTTTTAGACATGCTTCTCTGTCATACAGATAATGATAATGAGAAGCTTTCATTTTTGGACATTAGAGAAGAAGTTGATACATTTATGTTTGAGGTAATTAAGATGAGGAATTAATATACACCTGAAGGTTTGATTATTGGTCAGTGTGAAAAAGATGGACTCTGCACATGATATGCCCACTGCACTAACCACAAGCTCATACAAATAAATTAAATTTTGACACAAATTTATATTTCTTATGCACATTTGTTTGTAACACTAATTTTGATTCAATAATGTGAAAATTTTTAGGGGAGAAAATCTACAATTTACCATTTTAACCAATGGTATGACTATCTCTTAAATCTAAGTCTTGCATATTACATGTATTTATGAATTCCAGGCATACTTTGATATTGTTATTCAGAATAGTATTAGCTAAGATGTTTATGTAAATCACCTTCAGATATGGCAAATAGAATCCTTTACAATAGAAAATGAATTACATTGTGTGTAATTTTAGGGTCATGACACTACAGCTGCAGCCATGAGTTTTGCAATGCATTTAATTGGTTCACATCCAGAAGTACAGGAGAAGGTTCATCAAGAACTGGATCAAGTGTTTGGTATTGTATAATATTATATACTCATTTAAATATCTATAATCTTATTTGTTCAACTCATGTCACATGACATTTGAGATTTTGCTGAGTCAACTGGTTAGCTTTGGGTCGCATAGGAAGGTCAACCGGTAAACAAGAAAATTTGATATAATATAACAGTTACCACCCTAGATAGTGTGTGACTCAGCGGTTTCTCTCCCCTCGAAATTTTGGTCACCCTCGAGCAAGCTCTCGGGTGACCTTAATATCTCAGGGAGAGAAACCGCTGGGTCACACACTATCTAGGGTGGTAATTGTATAATTTTATGAAATTAGTCAATAGTTTTGAATTTTCCTTGTTTTAAAATATCTCTGAATTCAGTAAAGTACATCTATTTTTTTCATCTCACCTGGCTATTGCCACCACTTTAAGTCTGTTGTCTGAAGGTCTGTATAGTGTAAATTTTTCTTTGAAATATTCTCCTCTGAGACTGCAAGGCCATTTGAAACAAAACTTAGTCACAATAATCCTTGGGTCACAAGTAAAAAGTACAGTTTTCAGGTTAGTACTTTATCCAGAATGTGATGGTGGGGGCATAGTTTTATACTAAATCTTGTGGGAAAACTAATTCAGAGATCTCCTCTGAAACTACTAAGCTTATTGTAACAAAACTTGGCAACAATATTATTTTGGTAGTCCCTGTGAAAAGGGTGTTTTTCAGTTTTAAACTTAAATTAGGTGGAAACTTGTTTTAACACTGAACCCTACAAGATCTTTTCAGAAACATCTGGACCAATTGGAAACACTTTGTCACAATAGTCTTTTGGTGGTCACCTGAAAATAAAGGTGTTTTTCAGGTATGGACTTAATCATACATGGCAACTTGGTAGTAACATCATTTTACATCGTGTCAATCTGAATCAAACTTTGAAAAAACGAATGAAGTCTTCCAATATGCAATGTCAACTCTGTTTAAAATTTCAAATTCAAACTTAGAAGATCTGAAAGATTTCTAATTGTTTGAAATGCCATGTGAACACCACACACACACACACACACACTTTGTACGTATTCTTTTTACGTATTCTTTTTTTTTTTTTTTTGGTTCATAATATTGTATTATACTTATCTTGTATTTTTGTATGCATGCTGTATCTACATTATTGTATTAAATTGTATTTAGGAGAAGACTTCATTAGTTGGATTAACTTGTGTTTTATCCTTTTTTGTATTTAATAGCAAATAAATTATGTTCAAATTCAAAATCAAACTTGGCCAAAATTGTCATTTGGGGGTCCCTTTTAAAAAAAATGTGTTTTCAGGTTTGCACTTTATCCAGGATGGACATCAGAGGGGAAAATAGTTTAACATTGAACCCTAGCTATTATAAAATACATTCAGACATATTCTCCCTTGAAACTATTGTGCCAATCAGAACCAAACTTAGGCACGATAGTCCTTTGGTTGTCCCCTTGAAAAAGGGTTTTCAGGTTTGCATATATTCTAAGATTTTTGCCATTGGGAAACTTAGTTTAGCATTGAACAATATGGGACACTTTCAAAGATCTTCCCAGTAACTTCTTGGACTTTGCCACAGTAGTTCTCTGGTTTCCCCTGTAAATTAAGTGTTTTTCAGTTTTGCACTTTAAACAAAATATGTTCCAATTGGGAACATACATGTAGTTAAACATATGGTCCTTTAAGAACACTTTTTAAAGATCATCTTTTCTGAAATTTCTTGTCCAGATTGAAAAAAAAACTTAGTCAAAATAGTTATCAGGGGGTCTCTTGTAAATATAAAATGTTTATCAAGTTTTCGCTTTATCTTAAATGGCCCAGTGGGGTACATAGTTTTACATTGAACTGTTTTATGTTGAACTAAATTTGAAAACATATTCAAAGATCTCCTCTGGAAATGCTGGTCTAATTATAACCAAATTGGCCAAAATATTCTTTTGGTAATGCCCTGTAAAATATGTTTTTCAAATCTAAAATTTATGCATTATTGCTGCCATAGGGGAACATAGTTTAATATTGGTATAGCCGCCAGAGGGGAACATAGTTTAATATTGGGCCTATGGGAAACATATTCAGAGATCTTTCCCCCTTATACTTCTTGTCCAGTTGGAATCAGTGATGACTGTAATGGCCATTGGATGAATTTATTTTAAAAAATGTGTCACACCAGTCAATGTCCTATCCGAAAAGGCTGCCAGCAGGAAATAGATATACTGGACCCTATTGGAACATTTTCATAGATTTTCCCCTGTAAAAATCATTGGGCCTATAAGAAGCATCTTGATCACAAGAGTTCTTTGGTAGACTTTTTCAGATCCACATCGCATTCAAGATGGCTGCCAGCAGGAACAAAGTTTAATATTGGACCTATGGGAAAACATCATTAGAGATCTCCTCTAGATCTGAATTTACACCATATTTATATTTATGTTTAATAAATAACAAAATATTCAGCACATTATGCAGTCTGAACTTGATTGTTTTTAGAGTGAATTAGATACCAGATCTGCTTGCAGCAAAGTGAGCAATGCAGGCTCTTATAGGTCTCTTGTAGATCTTAGATTATTATATCATGTTTCCATTTTATACAATGGAAAGTTTGTGAGTGAAAAGCTGCTTTAACACATCCATAAACTCCTCCAAAATTACTTTCATTTCTTATAATTCCAATCTTTTGAACTTAAGATGGCTTAGTAATGTTTCTTACTTCAACGACCGAAATCTTTGTCTCACTGAAAACTTCTACATCAAGGGTTTAGATATCATAAATTGATAAAAACATTCTCTAAATTTTATTATAGATACATTGACTTATTAAGAAAATTTGGTTCTACATGCAGGGCTCTTATACATCAGGGCATTTCACATCCAAACTCCTATGGCAATATTTATTAGGGATGGCAAAATGTCTCGAATTCAATGCTCGAGTACTCGGTACAAATACTCGCGAGTACTCGAGTACTCAGATCATTGTTATTGATAATGTATAGCCACCATTCGTTTAATGTGGCAGGAGAACCTGCAACGGAGGTCTTCTCAGCTTTTCAATGAAACCTTTCTGGCTTTTTTTTTCTTCAGAAAACATTGTCAATTTGAATTAGTACTAAAATTAATCGCCTCTTGTATACATCAAACAATCAAACACTAATTGACAAACAATCGACTAACGGCTTGTACTGTAGAAATTTGATTTGATTAAGGACTTATAATTACAAGTCCTTGCTTTGATCTTATCTTAATTATGTTAATGAGGGTTCTTTCTAATCAAGATGTAATCAACTTTGACTGTCATTCCAAAGAAAAAATTTCTTCAGTTTCACCGGTCCTATAACTTAATGGACATATTTTTTTTCAAACTATTTATAGTATGAAAGAAGTTTTCGAAGATTTTTTTTTTAGATATATTTCACAAAATAAAACAAGACAATAAATATCATAGGTGATTAAAATTTAAAGGTTTAATTCCGTGAACTTCCTCTCATTAAAAATAAATGATTTGATGAGAAAATTTCAGAAAAACGAGACAAGAACAACACATGGCAGGAAGTACAAAAATTCAGGCGAATGCAGATGAGGCGCAATAAATAGAAAATGAAAATACAAGAAAAGAAAAGATATTGAGAAGATACTCAACATAATTAGAATAAGCAATATCCTTGAATTTTAAAATAAGCTGAGTACTCAAGTACAAAAATTGTACCCGAGTACTCGAGTTCTAAATGAGTACTCGAGTATTCGAGTACTCGTTGCCATCCCTAATATTTATAAACCGCATTAATTCAAAAATTGTCCTTCCAAACTTATTAATCCATTGAACAAACTTATTCATAAAGGATATAAATACAGCATTGTTGTTAAATCTTTACTTCTGGTTTTTGTTGGCAAAACTATTGATCATCTCCTCAATGCTTTTCACCATAACTAGATTTAAACAATTTTTCATATTGGCAGTATTTGGCATTGCACAATTTCATGTTCTTCTTTTATAATTGATGATGTTGTTATACCAAATCTATTTAGAAGTATTTCAATTGAAATTTCATATGTAAGAAGGCTTGATATCATAGTCAACGGAAATTAAGTCCTTAGCTAGCTGTCAGTAACTGCGAGCATTTGTCTGGACAGTACCTGTGTGTATTGTCTTCATGTTTTATGTACTTCATTGTAAGGGTACTCGTCTTGATAAGTTGGACTTTTTTCTAGTTTGATTTTTACTGTGAGTCTTTTTGTGTATTTATTTTTAGCCATTCACCACACATAGGGGGAGGGTTTGGATCCAAGAAAACGAGTTTAACCCCACCACAATTTTTGCGCCTGTCCCAAGTCAGGAATATGTTGGTCATTGGCTTGTCCTTGTCTTCTTATAAAATTTTAGTTTCTTGATATTTGGGTATTGGATGTGGTTTGTTTCCATTGATTTATTCACTTTTTTACCTTTTCGGGGCCATTTAGGGCCTACTATATGGTGTGAGGTTCCTCACTGTGTTGAAGACCATAAGGTGACTCCTAGATGTTTTGTTTTGGGTCGTTTTAACCTGGGTATGGGATGTTGTTTCCTTGACATTTACCCCATTTCCTTTCTTTTTCATATTAAGAGTTAAGATTGAATTTGACATCACCATATACTGCACTATTTTTACCTGCATCACCAATGGTGACCACAGGTCTAGGAGCCGCTTGACTCTGTCCGTCACGCTTTGGGGGAACCAAGTTTGTGTAATCTGAAACGCAGACACCTTTAACCCTTTTGAAACTTTGCACAGTTGTTCTGGACACATTGAAGATGTGCACCTTCCCTTTTGGTGAGATTTGGATAAAAATTGTCAAATTTATCCATTGTTGAACTTAGTCATTTTTTCATCAAATTTTAACATTACAGTACTGAGTTTGTGTAATCTGAAACTCTGACACCTTATACCTGATGCTTTTGAAACTTTCCACAGTTATTCTTGACACCTTGAAAATCTTCACCTGCCCTTTTGGTGAGATTTACATAAAAATTGTAGATCTTATTTATTGTTGAACTTATTCATTTTTTCATCAAATTTTAACATGACGGTACTGAGTTTTTTTAATCTGAAACTCCGACACCTTATACCTGATAATTTTGAAATTTTGCACAGTTGTTCTAGACTCATTAAAGATATGCACCTGCTCTTTTGGTGAGATTTAGATAAAAATTGTCGAATTTATCCATTGTTGAACTTAGTCGTCTTTTCATCAAATTTTAACATTACGGTACTGAGTTTGTTTAATCTGAAACTCCGACACCTTATACCTGATAATTTTGAAATTTTGCACAGTTGTTCCGGACACATTAAAGATGTGCTCCTGGCCTTTTGGTGAGATTTAGATAAAAATTGTCGAATTTATCCATTGTTTAACTTAGTAATTTTTTCATCAAATTTTAACATTACAGTATTGAGTTCGTTTAATCGGAAACTCGGACACCTTATACCTGATGCTTTTGAAACTTTGCACAGTTGTTCTGGACACATTGAAGATGAGCATCTCCCTTTTTGGTGAGATTTGAATGAAAATTGTTGAATTTATCCATTGTTGAACTTAGTCATTTTTATGCCCCGCCCACGAATGTGGAAGGGGCATAAATTGTTACCCTTGTCCGTCCTTCCGTCCATCCGTAGGTCCGGTTAAGTTTTGCGTTAAGGTACATTTCTCAGAATCTGTAAGGTATAGAACATTGATAGTACTACAGAGTTCACTTGGCAGTTTGACTCTTTGACCTACATTTTACGCTTCAGTGACTTTGGTTAAGTTTTGCATTTAATTACAAAAACAGGATAACAGCAAACACCTACAATGGCCAAGAACTACAATCACATGCCACAATTTACAAGCAAACTGCACCAGAAAAACAATAATGAAAACAAGAGACAAACATAAATAACGATAGGAACTCGGGATAGCCGGACTTGATACCGGCACTAGCAAAAATTGCCTTGATGAGTACAACCCAAATCATTGACAATTAGGTGGCTTTGACCTACATTTTACGCTTTAGTGACTTTGGTTAAGTTTTACGTTTAAGTCCATTTCTCAACAACTACATGTTATAAGACAATGATGTTTCCTCAAATTAATTGTCTTGGTGAGTACTACACAAATCATTGACAATTAGGTGGCTTTGACCTACATTTAACACTTCAGTGACTTTGGTTAAGTTTTGCATTTAAGTCATTTCTCATTAACTACACATTATAAGCACAATTATGTTTCATCAAATTAATTGTCTTGATGAGTACTACCCAAATCATTGACAATCAGGTGGCTTTGACCTACATTTTATGCTTCAGTGACTTTGGTTAACTTTTGCNGACATAGACAGGCAATTATTCATATCATACATGGACACTATTGGACAGTGTACATAAAATTTCAATAGATTAGATACTGATCATTGCCATCATAGACACTAATCCACCAGTACCTTTGGGACTTTGATTTGAAAAAATGAGGGAGGAACCTTGTCAGTGCATGTCATCTTAAGGGGGTAGACCTGGGGTAGGAGGAGATAACTCCTTTTTTCACTTTTTTAGTACTTACGCAAACAAATAGATTCATTACAATAGGTAATATCAAAATTTTAAAATTGTAAAAAAAAATTTCCACACAGCAAATAAATATTAATTTTGTTATGAAAACAAATACCCAACATCCAGTTATTTAGAATGAGTGCATTTTACCCTCCATTTTTGCAATGCTGTTCAAAGGTAATGAAAATATGTAAAAGTCAGATTTCTTCCAAGGGAGGTAATTTATAGCAAAGATTCGGCAATTTTATTGTTTTTTACCCACTTTATTCTAAATTAAGAAAAAATGGGACGGTAGAATTTTCTAAAATTATAATATATCTTACATATACAAGTTTTCTTTCTATTCTCAGTTTTTGATGAAAATTAAACGACAGAAATTTTTACAAGAAGTGTTTAATAGTGATCAAAATAGAGTAAAAATTTCAGCCTATACTATTCAGAACACCCGTGTATTTCAGTTCAAACTAGTTAATTAACTATCATTATTCATGCTTACTTTCACACATGTCTAGACTACAGAATTTTTCATTTGAAATAATTTTAGATCAAATACAAATTTAATTACAGCCCATTTTATACACCACAATCAAGTCCTGAACGGACCAAATAATATGAGGAAACACGGTATCTTTGATGACCACTTTACATAAAACGGGATGGTAAAAATTGTTGAAAATTGCTGAAAGTCGACATGAACATGTGTAGTTTAAAAACTGAAAATATTAAGAAAATTAAATGAGAGGAAAATTTTGGGCTTCCCCAGGTCTACCCCTTAAATGAGTTATTAGATTTTGATGAAATGTTACAGTTTTGGTATACCACCTGGAGATGTGCATGAAGTAATATGGTTGCTGCCCGATTCAAAAGGGGACATATTCATCTTTTAGTATTTTTATGGAAAAATGGAGGAGGAACCTTGTCCTCTTAAACATGTGCTTTGATTTTGATGAAATGTTACACAGTTGTAATATACTAACTGAAGATGTGTTTACTATTCAAAATTTTGAATGGGATATAATTTGTCTTAGAATATTTTCTAGAAAAAAGGGAGGAGGTATATCATTGAGTCCATATTGGTATTGTGCATTTTTTGCTAGAAAAGCCCAGAGTAAATATTGTGATACTTCTTTCTGCATTCCAAAAAAGCTAGCTAAAATTTCAACTGTGTCAAACAGACATAATTATGCTATTTATAGTCTATTGAGAAGTGACTGCATTCAATGATCACTAATCTTCAGAAAAGCTCTTTGTAATTTATTCAATACAAAACATGAAAGTTTTCCAATTATATGCACACTTATACCTATTCTTGTAAAGCCCTGAGATGACAAGTCCAGGGCATGTTGTTTCACTTTGTCTATCAATTGTCTGCACAATTTCACCCAGTTTTGCAGATCATTTGTAAATATACCAAAGGTGAACATGTGGTTTACAGACACAAATTTGAAAAAAAAAATGTATTATTACTAGGACAAAACACTGAGCCAGGACATTTCCTTATTTAGTTTAGCAGGGAGTTCTTTACACAACTCTTTCCCAAATTGATAATATTATATTATACTGTAAACAGGTAACTCTGTGGCAGTTTTTTGGGGGTTAAGGGATGTAGTGCAAAGATAAAACTGTTGTGAATATTTTGGTTCAATTTGGTGATTGAAAAGTTCTGCCGCAAACTCAAGGCTGCTGGAAATGATATTAAAGGACAAGGTGCGATAAGGGGTTTATTTGGCCCAAGATTCCAGCGAATTTTTAAGTTGCACCTCAAGATTTTCTTCCATGTACGTTTCAAAGCTTGGATCCCATTTATAGAAAAAATACAAAAGTTGGAATCAATGACGTCACAATAGGTATAGTTCTGACGTCATGAAAAGGCTACTTTTGAACATTTTCATAGAAAGATACCAAATTTGGCAGATTTCCGAACAGTTTTCCTAACCGCAAATATAGAGCACATTCAAGAACCAGTTAGATAATTTACCAACTTATTTGTACAAATGAATTGAACCTCTCATAGAAATATTTTTGTGGTTCTTGCATGTGCTCAATATTTCCTACGCAAAAAAAGTAGTCAAAATTGGTCAAATTTGTCATTTTTCTACAAAATCTTCAATTTGCCCCTTCTTCTACCATCAAAAACCCAATAATCATACATCAATATTTGAGAAATGTTACTGTTTACCGAAAAGCAAAACCAATTGAACATTTCAATGAGAATATTCGGTGAATTCAACCAAATTCATTTTTCAGGCCAAATAAGGCCCTTACCGCCCCTACTCCTTTGAAAATTAAGAAAGAAACAGGCTGCACAAAAATTTCCAGGTTTACAGTAATGATATTTTAGATAGCAATGTGTGGATTTTTATGGTTCTTTTATAATGAAGGAAAAATTGTTTCACTCAGTTATTTACTTCAGGAAGTTCATTGTCAAATTTATAGTGTAAACCTGTTGAAAAGAAAAACAAAAATCAGTCTACATATATCTAAAATAAAAAACATTTGTAGAAATTTATTTACCACTTTTTAACTTTTGACCAAGAGCTTTTTGGACAGGTATACTTCACACAACCCAAGTGGTACTGAATATTTAGGCTAATTATAACCCCCCTTTCCAAAGGAGGGGGTATACTGTTTTACCTCAGTCCGTCCGTCCGTCATTCTGTACGTCCATCCGTCACATTTTTCTCAGCAACCATGCATGACAGCCACTTGATATTGATATGGTGCTTCAGTATGGGGTCCCATACTGCTCCACCCCTTTTCGGCCATATTGAATCACTACTTCCTATTTACAGACTTTGTGCATTTTTACTCACTTTTTAGCTCACCTGGCTATGCCAGGGTGAGCTTTTGCGATCACTTTGCGTCCCTCGTCCGTCCGTCCGTCCATAAACTTTTCATTCAAAGATCTTCTCCTCTGAAACCACTGGGCCAATTGAAACCAAACTTGGCCATAATAGTCCTTGGGTGGTCCCCTTTAAAAATTGTGTCGGTCAGGTCTGTACGTCATCCAAGATGGCCGCCAGCTGGGACCAAAATTTAACTTTGGACCCTATGCAAAAAAAAACGTTTCAAATTCTTTTTCTCTGAAACTACTGGGCCAGTTGGAACCAAACTTGGCCACAATAGTCCTTGGGTGGTCCCGTACAAAAAAGGTGTTTTTTTAGGTCTGCCCGATTTTCAAGATGGCTGCCAGCGGGAAACATAGTTTTATCATTTGACCCTATGGGAAAACACTTTCAAAGATCTTCTTCTCTGAAACTACTGAGCTAATTGGAACCAAACTTGGCCACAATAGTCCTTGGGTGGTCCCTTACAAAAAAGGTGTTTTTTAGGTCTGCCCGATTTTCAAGATGGCTGCCAGCGGGAAACATAGTTTTATCATTGGATCCTGTGGGAAAACATTTTCAAAGATCTTCCTCTCTGAAACTACTGAGCCAATTGGTACCAAACTTGGCCACAATAGTCTTTGGGTGGTCCTTTACAAAAAAGGTGTTTTTCAGGATCGCACTACATTCAACATGGCCGCCAGTGGGGGACATAGTTTTAACATTGGACCCTATGGGAAAACACATTCAAAGATCTTCTCTGTAACTACTGGGCAAATTGGAACCAAACTTGGCCACAATAGTCCTTGGGTGATCCTTTACAAAAAAGTGTTTTTAAGGTCTGCGCGAATTCCAAGAGGGCTGCCAGCAGGAAACATAGTTTTAACATTGGAACCTATGGGAAAACACTTTCAAAGATCTTCTTCTCTGAAACTACTGAGCCAATTGGAACCAAACTCGGTCACAATAGTCCTTGGGTGGTTCCTTACAAAAAGGTTGTTTTTTAGGTCCGCGCAATTTCCAAGATGGCTGCCAGCAGGGAACATAGTTTTAACATTGGACCACATAGTTTTAACTTTGGACCCTATGGGAAAACATTTTCAAAGATCTTCTCTGAAACTACTCAGCCAATTGGTACCAAACTTGGCCACAATAGTCTTTGGGTTGTCCCTTAAAAAAAAGTGTTTTTCAGGATTGCGCTACAATCAACATGGCCGTCAGAGGGGGACACAGTTTTAACATTGAACCCTATGGGAAAACGCGTTCAAAGATCTTCTTTTCTGAAACTACTGGGCCAATTGGAACCAAACTTGGTCATAATAGTCGTTAGATGGTCCTTTGCAAGAAAGGTGTTTTTCAGGTCAGTGCTATATTCAAGATGGCCGCCAGCGGGAAACATAGTTTTAACATTGGATCCTATGGGAAAACATTTTCAAAGATCTTCTTCTCTGAAACTACTGAGCCAATTGATACCAAACTTGGCCACAATAGTCTTTGGGTGGTTCCTTACAAAAAGGTGTTTTTCAGGATCGTGCTACATTCAACATGGCTGCCAGCAGGGGATATAGTTTAACATTGGACCCTATGGGAAAACACATTCAAAGATCTTCTCCTCTAAAACTACTGGGTCAATTGGAACCAAACTTGGCCACAATAGTCCTTAGGTGGTCCTTTGCAAAAAATGTGTTTTTCAGGTCAGCGCGATATTCAAGATGGCCGCCAGGGCGAAACATATTTTTAACATTGGACCCTATGGGAAAACACTTTCAAAGATCTTCTTCTCTGAAACTACTGAGCCAATTGGAACCATACTTGGCCACAATAGTCCTTAGGTGGTCCCTTGCAAAAAAACGTGTTTTTCAGGATCCCACTATATCCAACGTGGCCGCCAGTGGGGAACATAGTTTTAACATTGGACCCTATGGGAAAACACATTCAAAGATCTTCTCCTCTGAATGTACTGAGCCAATTGGAACAAAACTTGGCCACATTAGTCATTGAGTGGTCCCTTGCAAAAAGGTGTTTTTCAGGTCAGCGCGATATCCAACATGGCAGCCAGCGGGGAACTTAGTGTTTCCCATGGGGTCCAATGTTAAACTAACAGAGGTCTTCTCCCCTTTAACTAATTAGGGATATTGGATTTATAGTTTAATTATATATAAGGGCTCTTTAACATAAAATGTCTATGTTAATCAAGGGCCAGGTGAGTGATACAGGCTCTTGAGACCCTCTTGTTCAAAATTGAGACTTTTTCATAGCATTTTTCTCTGCAACCATGGATGATAGCCACTTGATATTTGGTATGGTGCTTCAGTATGGAGTCCTATACTGCCCGTTTCCTTTTCAGCCATATTGAATCACAACTTCCTGTTTACATACTTTGTGCCTTTTTACTTTCATTTTCAAAATTGTGACCTTTTCGTCGCATTTTTGTCAGAAACCACGCTTGACAGCCACTTGATATTTGGGATGGTGCTTCAGTATTGGGTCCCATACTGCGCCTCCCCTTTTCGGCCATATTGAATCACTACTGTCTGTGTACCAACTTTTTGTGTTTTTTACTTACTTTTCCAAAATGTGACTTTTTTCTCAGCAACCACGCTTGACAGCCACTTGATATTTGGTGTGGTGCTTCAGTATTGAGACCTATACTGTGCCTCCTCTTTTCGGCCATATCAAATCACCACTTTCTGTTAAATGACTTTGTGCCTTTTTACTTTCATTTTAAAAATTGGGACTTTTTTGTTGCATTTTTCTCAGCAACCACAGATGACAGCCACTTGATATTTGGTATGGTGCTTCAGTATTGGGTCCTACACTGTGCCTCCCGTTTTAGGTAATATCGAATCATCACTTCCTGTTTACCGACTTTGTTGTTTTTGTTCTCGCTTATTTGCACCTTGATTTTTCCTGCAACTGTGTTTATTATGTCGCCTGCGTTCACGCAGTGGCGACATATAGGGATCACTATCCGTCGTCTTGCGTCGGCGTTGCCGTCACAAAAATTTCTGTCACAGTTTTCTGAGAAACTATGTATACGAGCTTTCTGCAATTTGGCATGGAGTATCAGTATGGGGACCTATACCCTCTAATAGAGTTTGGGATCTCTCGCATGCCCACTTCCTGTCTGACGGAACTTTTTTTTGCGTCTTGAAAATTTCTGTCACATTTCTCTCAGGAACCTCAGATCCCAGCCTTCTACAATTCATTATGGAGTATCAGTATGGGGACCTATATCGTGTAATAAAGTTTGGGATCTCTTGCATGGCCACTTCCTGTTTGACGGACAAAAAATTTCTGTCACATTTTACTCAGGAACCACAATTCCCAGCCTTCTGTAATTTAGCATGGAGTGTCAGTATGGGGACCTATACCGTGTAATACAGTTTTGAATCTCTGGAATCCCCACTTCCTGTTTGACTTAACTTAGAATATTTTTCAAGTCTTGAAAATTTCTGTCATTTTTCTCAGACACCACATATCCCTGCCTTCTGCAATTTGGCATGGAATATCAGTATGGGGACCTATAATGTGTAAGAGAGTCTGGGATCTCTTGCATGCCCACTTCCTGTTTAACGTAACTTACTTTTAGTGTTATTATGCAGGCGACACATGTCTTCCGTGGAAGACTTACTACTAAGTGCTTGAATTGTGTTCACACTTGTACTGTGTCAACACCTTTTTTGTGTCCACACAAACTTAATTTTGCACTTACCATATTGATTCAGGGTTCACTGAGCGGGGGTATAAGTGGCTGCAATTCGGCGACAGCTCTTGTTTTTTTTCAGCATTGCTTGTAACTCTCAATTCAGGTCTAATTAACATATCAGATGTAGGCTAGCTTAGGGATGTATACAAGTAATGATACTGATCTATGATATTGACAAACTTCAGTAAGATTTAGCAATTGAAATGTGGTAAAATGTTTAAAATTTGAAAATCATTTAACCATCAAAATAATCTATGCCATTACAATTTATGTTTGTTTTAATATTATATAAAAGCAGCAAAAAAAAAATCATAAATAAGTACAGCAGAAGTAATAAAATCAAAATAAAGAAATTTTATCTTTAAATATTTATCTGATATTAGTAGGCCTTAACAGATATTTAAACAAAAAGATCCCATCATCAGGTGCCATAAAAGGCAAGATGACAAGAAAAAAACATCAAAACTCAGCCATTTGTTTCCCTTTTGTGTAATGTAAACTGTTCAATCGTGTTAATTTGAAGTAAAGACAAAGTTTTTTTGTGTCAGATTCATTTTTGAAAAATTACCCCAATTTAATAAATAAAAGAAAGTTTGTTTAATAAATGGAACCACAGAACCATTTTAGTGTGATGGAGTGCATCACGACATCTTAAAACCACAGACTTAAGTTTTGTACCTGTCAGTTATTTGATTGATAGAGTATATATAGGTGTCTGTTAAAAGGTTGATGGCTTAGTAGAACAGATGATATCTATAACCAAACAAAGGATATTTCCAGTTTAGTCTTTAAACAGAAAAGTGGAGTCAATATGAACTTAAAGTGAAGAGTGCTTTAAATTTATAGTTGGACATAGGTTTTAAAATTAATCTCAAATTCAGAAAAAGCATATTTCATGGAATTTTAGCAAAATGGCTAAAGTGTGCAATTTAAGACATTTTCTAAAGGAACTTCACAAAAAACACCACAAGGACCATATACTTTCTTCAAAGATTAAATTACATAGTGATAATTATCCATTGTGTCCTAACCCACGTGGATGTAATACTTCAGACTGTTCAGAGGTTTGTTCTCAATGTAACTTTAATGCAAGTAAACAATTATTGTTGTTTCTCTGAATTTGTTACAAGGTTTATAATATCAGACAGTTTAATTTAATTTCAGATTGCCTATAAATATAGAATAAAGGGCATCTTTTTTTTGATACTGACTTTATCACAGCTAGTATCAAAAGCAAAATTTATTTCTATTATCATAAATAAAAAAATGATAAATAAAACCCTATAATAAATTTAAATAAGCTGAAATTTCTATTTTAGCACATTTAATGCATATGTATTGTTTATTTCAATGATTTATATGCATTCTTCATATAAAGTATTATGAACACTACAAATAATACCAAAACATGACATCAGCTTAGAAACCTGCATGTGACGCCTTCACAGTGTCCAGTTTTATGATACTGACATTATCAGTCTCTGTAGATCAAAGGAAATTCATTCAAATTACTGATAAAACAATCGAAAAGTTAAGACCAGGTTATGTATTTAAATGTTAAGACCGGGTTATATATTTTGTTGCTAGGGATAGGCACTAACAAAGATCATTTCAAAATAAAATTTATATGGGAGGCAAATTATTTATTGCTGAAAACATTTTATTGGATCCCTTTTAATTACTGATCATGGATATGTATTATAAAACATGCTACATTGCCACTTATAAATATATTGCTCTCAGACAAAGTGATTGTTTTATATTTTTCACTTTGGATTATAATCTTCCTAATTGATACATTTAAACTACTATAATAGAAGCATATTTTATTTTGTAGCTGTACACAATATGGACATGGCTACCTGCACGATTTGCTGTATGCCAACCAGAATTACTATATACATCAGAAGAACATGGCACCAGTCTGATGACACTATATACACGTGTAGAATCCTATCAACCAACACTTATATTTATAAAGACAACTGATGATGAGGTAAAATAGATACGAGGATCATAGTCAATTTTACAGTAAGACCTGTATAAACTGAAAAAAAGTAAATTGAAACCTTTGTCAAACAAACTTTGTTTGCAGTCTATACAGATTTAAAACATGTTATAATTGATCTACTATTGTAGATTTAGTTATTTAGCTGTTGATAAAACTCTGTGAAAATAAGAACCTGTGCATATCTTTTTCTTTAAAATCTTTGAAACAATCAGACAGTACTAATTATACCCCCGCAAACAAAGTTTGGGGGGTATATAGGAATCTCCCTATCCATCCGTCCATCCATCTGTCTGTCCATCCATGTACTTTGTCAGCGCATGTTCTCCTAAATGGCTGCTTGGATATTGATGAAATGTTACACAGTTGTAGTACACCATCTGAAGATGTGCATAAAGTAATATGGTTGCTGCCCAAAATTTTAAAGGGGAGATAATTTGTCTGAATATTTTCTGGAAAAAAGGGGGTGGAGAACCTTGTCAAAACGGCTGCTTGTATTGTGATGAAATGTTACACGGTTGTAGTACACCATCTGAAAATGTGCATCAAGTTATATAGCTGGTACCCAAAATTTTGAAGGGGAGATAATTTGTTTTTGAATATTATCTGGAAAAAGTGGGTGGATGAACCTTGTCAGTGCATGTTCTCTTACGCAAGTGCTTGGATTTTGATGAAATGTCACACAGTTGTAGTACACCACCTGAAGATGTGCATGAAGTAATGTGGTTGCTGTCTGAAATTTTGAAGGGGAGATAATTTATTTTTTTGAATATTTTCTTTGTAAAGGGGGAGGGGTAATCCTTGTCGGCGCATGTTTTCCAAAATCACAGCTTGGATTTTGAATAAATTTTGCACAGATTTAGTACACCAGCTGAAGATGTGCATGAAGTAATATGGTTGCTGTCTGAAATTTTGAAGGGGAGATAATTCCTCTTTAATATTTTCAGAAAAAAAAGGGGGAGGTGTATCATTTTGTCCATAATTGTATTGTGTCCACATTTGTACTGTGTCCACAACTGTATTAGGTCCACACACACTTAAATTTACACTTGCCATATTGATTCAGGGTTCAATTAGCGGGGGGTATACCTGGCTGCCATTCAGTGACAGCTCTAGTTATTTTTAGTTGTTCCTAAAAACCATGAAAATTGATACCCGGAAATATGTCTTAGTTTACAAAACGGGGAAAGTTAGCAACCGTGAAAATTAGTATGTTTACATTATGACATTGATGATTGTTCTTTTTCTATTTCTCAACTAGTTTAATTTATAAAATGGTTCTACCTGTTTCAAAAATAGCTTCATAAATTTTCACATATTTTCTTAACTTCTTACTTACAAATGGCCAAATAGAACTTATTACCAATTTACCACACCATTTTCTCTACACATAAGTAGCATAGATTTTCTTGTTGAAAGCAGAAAATATGCCATGAAATAAATGTAAATATTGTCGGACAAATAAAGTCATGACTTTAGTATAAAACAAAGAATATTAACAATTTTTTTACTCAAGTCTTAATTCCTGTATGAAGATCTGTATACAGAAATCTGGTCCCATCTGAAAAAAAAGTAATGTTACTGCACAAGTTCTCTTGCTGAAACCACAGAATATAGATCTTTCTAGTGCTTGCATTGAGAACTAGTTGAATTGTGAAATTTCTCAAGTCAGTTCAAAATATCTAAACTATTTCTGAAATATTTGAAAATATACTTAAGAGTTGTAAAATGTGAATTCAGGTCTTGTAGAAATAGAAAAAAAAGGGAAACAGGGAATGTGTCAAAGAGACAACGACCCAAATAGGAGTAATAACAAATGACCATTTGTAAAACTCAAGGGATTATTAACAGAATTGGAGGTTTGGGGGCATATTGTTAGATGTTTTTCAGACACATTTCAACCAAATCCCAACTACTTCAAAGGAATCTGACTTACAATAAGTAGATGTACACACACACATCTTTTGGAATATTCAAAATGACAGCGGTTGCCATGGAAACTGAAAAAAGGCGGGAAAATTCAAAGTGCCTCAAATTAATGAAACTTTACAGGAAGGTTGTCTCGCACCCATAGAAATGATTTTTGGTCTCAGAATTTTCAAAATGGCTGCCGTTGCCATGGAAACTGGAAAAAGGCGGGAAAATTCAAAGTGTCTAAAAATGGATGAAACTTTACAGAAAGGTTGCATGGCACCATAGAAATGATTTGTTGGCTCAGAATTTCACTTGTTTTGTGGAAAAAAGGTGGAGGTATTTCATGGTGTCCATATTTGTACGGTTTCAACACCTGTATTGTGTCACACTTAAATTTGCACTTGCCATATTGATTCAGGGTTCACTTCGCTGGGGCATAATTTGTTGCCATTTGGTGACAGCTCTAGTTTTTTATCGTTTTGACCATTTTTATATACTGAATGTTATCCCTACTAAAATTTGTAGAATTTTAACACTAAAAAGTTAAATTTTGCTGAAATTTTAAAGAATTCTTTGTTGAGAAGGTATCATGGAAACTTCAGATTTCAGGCTATTGCTACACCAGAAAGTACCTCCCTTCAATATTTATACCTGCTTGTCTGGGTTAACTGAAATAATAAATATTAAAATACATGTACAGCTTTGACTTCTGAATTTTCTTAGTTTTGTAATTAAAGATTACATTTGTGTCTTTCTGAAAGAGAAGGGCCTATATAAACAGAAACTTTTTGAAATGCTGTTTCATTTGTTAGTGTTATCTTTATATGTTTTTATGGTCTAGCCTCAGGATGAATTTTGAAATATATATATCATACCTGTATTACTTAATACATGTATGTTCCAAACCACAAGTGATTAGTCAGGGGAACTTGTCAAAGGATAATAAATCATAGAATTAGTTCCAAAATTTCAGTGGTTCAGTTGATATAAAAGTACAAATGACAATTTTAATATATAAATATTTGCTATTTTGATTTTTTGCACTGCATGAGAAATAAACAACAACAGTTTTCCTAAATCAAGAAAATATGATATTTGTTCATTATGCTGCATATAAGCTCTATTTCCTGTAAAGAAAATTATGATTCTGGTCTGACATGTACATGCGGGGCATATTGTTAGATGTTTTTCAGACACATTTCAACCAAATCCCAACTACTTCAAAGGAATCTGACTTTCAATAAGTAGATGTACACACACACATCTTTTGGAATATTCAAAATGACAGCGGTTGCCATGGAAACTGAAAAAAGGCGGGAAAATTCAAAGTGCCTCAAATTAATGAAACTTTACAGGAAGGTTGTCTCGCACCCATAGAAATGATTTTTGGTCTCAGAATTTTCAAAATGGCTGCCGTTGCCATGGAAACTGGAAAAAGGCGGGAAAATTCAAAGTGTCTAAAAATGGATGAAACTTTACAGAAAGGTTGCATGGCACCATAGAAATGATTTGTTGGCTCAGAATTTCACTTGTTTTGTGGAAAAAAGGTGGAGGTATTTCATGGTGTCCATATTTGTACGGTTTCAACACCTGTATTGTGTCACACTTAAATTTGCACTTGCCATATTGATTCAGGGTTCACTTCGCGGGGGCATAATTTGTTGCCATTTGGTGACAGCTCTAGTTTTTTATCGTTTTGACCATTTTTATATACTGAATGTTATCCCTACTAAAATTTGTAGAATTTTAACACTAAAAAGTTAAATTTTGCTGAAATTTTAAAGAATTCTTTGTTGAGAAGGTATCATGGAAACTTCAGATTTCAGGCTATTGCTACACCAGAAAGTACCTCCCTTCAATATTTATACCTGCTTGTCTGGGTTAACTGAAATAATAAATATTAAAATACATGTACAGCTTTGACTTCTGAATTTTCTTAGTTTTGTAATTAAAGATTACATTTGTGTCTTTCTGAAAGAGAAGGGCCTATATAAACAGAAACTTTTTGAAATGCTGTTTCATTTGTTAGTGTTTTCTTTATATGTTTTTATGGTCTAGCCTCAGGATGAATTTTGAAATATATATATCATACCTGTATTACTTAATACATGTATGTTCCAAACCACAAGTGATTAGTCAGGGGAACTTGTCAAAGGATAATAAATCATAGAATTAGTTCCAAAATTTCAGTGGTTCAGTTGATATAAAAGTACAAATGACAATTTTAATATATAAATATTTGCTATTTTGATTTTTTGCACTGCATGAGAAATAAACAAATACAGTTTTCCTAAATCAAGAAAATATGATATTTGTTCATTATGCTGCATATAAGCTCTATTTCCTGTAAAAAAAATTATGATTCTGGTCTGACATGTATATTTTAGTTGTATCATCTATGTAGTTCATTTCCTTCCTGTGCATTTGAATTTTTTATGAACGAAAAATGAATCTCAAGGTTATGGCAAAAGTAGTACACCGTATGAAGAAATAAATGTTATCTTATAATTAAGTGAAGATACTCAGATTTTAGGATAATTATACCCCCCGCAAACAAAGTTTGGGGGGTATATAGGAATCACCCTGTCCGTCCGTCCGTCTGTCCGTCTGTCTGTCCGTCCATGTACCTTGTCAACGCATGTTCTCCTAAACGGCTGCTTGGATTTTGATGAAATGTTACACAGTTGTAGTACACCATCTGGAGATGTGCATGAAGTGATATGGTTGCTGCCCGAAATTTTTAAGGGGAGATAATTCGTCTTTGAATATTTTGTCAAAAAGGGGGGAGGCAAACCTTGTCAGCGCATGTTCTCCTAAATGGCTTCTTGGATTTTGATGAAATGTTACACAGTTGTAGCACACCATCTGAAGATGTTCATGAAATAATATGGTTGCTGCCCGAAATTTTTAAGGGGAGATAATTCGTCTTTGAATACTCTGGAAAAAGGGGGGTGTGTGGACAAACCTTGTCAGCGCATGTTCTCTTAAACGGCTGCTTGGATTTTGATGAAATGTTACACAGTTGTGGTTAACCACCTGAACATGTGCATGAAGTAATATGGTTGCTGTCCGAAATTTTGAAGGGGAGATAATTTGTCTTTAATATTTTCAGAAAAAAAGGGGGAGGTATATCATTTTGTCCATACTTGTATTGTGTCCACAACTGTATTGGGTCCACACACACTTAAATTTACACTTGTCATATTGATTCAGGGTTCAATTAGCGGGGGTTATACCTGGCTGCCATTCGGCGACAGCTCTAGTTTTGTGCTGTTTTATATTGAAACCTACCTTGATGAAAGAATAGTGCTATTCTGTTATGGCCTAGCCACATGAACAATAGCATTCACAATTTTATTAGACGATTCATGCAGAATTTATGAATTCCATCTATAAACTAATACATTAGTTACTAGGACATGGAATAGTGTAGAGTAAACCAGATACAATGAATAAATGAAATATTGCTAGGTTCTAATGGTTTATTAGAAAATAGACCCTTTCATGATAACTGTGTTCCTGAATTTTGCACATGCACTCTGAGTGGGTAAAATGCAATGTCATAATATATGTGACGTCCTACAACATCCTTTTTGCAAGAACTGTTATCACTCTCCTATCAAAATTGCACAAAAACAGTTATTGTGAAAGGGTCAATTGTCCTAAATTTATTTTGGAACCCATACAACTGCATTTTTCCAGATGGCTTCAAAATAAACATTGGTACTCCAATATGGTTAGGATTTACTATAATGAATGTATTTTCACTGATAAAGAGTTGTCATCTGTTTATGTAATTTTCATTGTTTTGCTAAATTTGTGTGTAACTTTTGCAGGTGTTTGGTGCATTTTGTTCCACATATTGGAGAGATCGACGACAGAGTTCTAAAAACTTGTCTTACTTTGGGACAGGGGAAACATTTATATTTACACTGAGTCCAAAGAAAAAGAAGTATGAATGGGTTGGATTACATGAAGAAGAAATACCTAATACTGCTAATATGTTCCTGGCTGGAGATAATAGTGTTCTGACTATTGGTGGAGGGTAAGTACAGTAAGTTATAATGGCATTAGTCCCGAACTGACAGTTTTGCCCTATTTTTTATACCCTGGCTTAAAAAAGTGTGTGAAAGGATATACTATTTCTGTCACAAAATTCAGTTAATACATCTTATCTTGTATATTTGACTTTTTTTACTCGAACACCCAAGGGACTGATGAAGACAGTTTGAACTAGAGAGGTGTTCTAGCTATCAAGTTTAAACTTGAACAAGAGGACAACAAAAAGAGCTAGAGATTTCTGTGGTATCAGAGCTTTTGCATTTCTAGTCATAGTAGTTCAGTTGTTAAACACATTGTAAATAAAATGGCTTTTATGTATGGGTGCATCATTGGTAGTGCTTGCTGCTTGCAAGCAAACAGATCTTGAAAAGTTTTTATTCTCCAGATGGAATTATTGGTATAGTAACTGTGACATATATTTCAGGAAGTCTATATCCAAGATACTTGTATTTAAATGGAAAAATATTTTGTCATCTAATACATCATATGTACTTTTGATGTTTTCAATGAAAGTTTTTTTTCATGCTAATCTACATATCATGCTTTGAAACACCTACCTGCACCAAAAATTTGTGGATATTAAAAGCTTGTGTACAACTGTTTGATATGTATTGACTTAAAATAAAACTTTGAATTGAAGTGAATTGAATAGTGGAAGTGAGACATAGGGAGGGTGTTTAAAGCTACGACAGCAGTGTAAACAAAATGAAATTATTGAAAATGATGTTGCTTTGGTCAGTTTTAGTTCCATAATATTTGCATCAGTATCAACTTGGCACTTTGTTTATGGCCACAACCTTTGGTTGATGCATGTATGAGTGATCATGTAAAGTCTTTCGCAAGTAGTATGTTCAGCCTGTACCAGATGTCCTAATCAACATGCAGATTGGTCTTTATGAGTACACATTGATTCTACCCCCAGATGTTGGCCCTGATCCCTCAGTCATGCATAAACAATCACTGAAGTTTTTTTTACAAGCACTTAGTACAGCCTGCTCCAGCCACTTGATACATTTTATATTTGACATGCAGTTGAGTCTATATGAGTATATGTTGGATTACGGCCCTGACCCCTCAGTCATGCATGAACTATCACATCAAGTTTTTGGCAAAAGATTAGTACTTGCAGTTTAAATATAGAATTTGTTGTAGTGGCTGCTGCTATAGATCAGTTATCAGTGATGAGTGTCAACAATTATCTGTGTGATTAACAGTGCCAATCTCTTAGCACAATTATATCTGCCCAACATGTGGACAATTTACCTATTAATGAATTACACTTCAAGTGTGGTGGACCAAAAAAAAAAGACAATTATTAAAATGCTTTTAAAAGGTGTCTGGTAGCATGACATTAAAGTGAGTCATCCTAACATTGGATGTCTTTTTATGCCCTCAGATTGAGGATCTGGGCCATATTGTTTTTGTCTTGTCTGTCTTGTTTTTCTGTCTGTGCATCTGAGGCTAAGCTTAGCTATATCTTTTGAATTATATAAGATAGACTTCTAATACTTTACAAGTGAATATGTCTAGTCAAGAGGAACATAAATATGCAAAAAAAAAATGTTAATGGTCAAAGTCACAGAGGTCAGAACTTGCCCTTGAAGTTAAGGATCGGCCCGGGGCATATGTAGCTTTTCACAAACACATTTTGTTAACTTGGAATTAATAGATGGATTGTATTAGCTAGGGCCTAAAAAAGAAGTGCAGGGAGTATTAATTTGTGATTCATTAGACTACATGTCTATCTAGCTTAATTAACTTTTATAATTATTTTTTTTTATATTTGTAGACATGGAGAGGCTATACAGTTAGATGCCAACTTGTTACATTGTCGAAGCCAACACTGTGATACATTTGACAATGAGCCATTGTGTTCTAATCAGGACTTTACTTGTAAAGTGGTGGAAGTCTATGGATTTCATTGAAAACGAGAAAATGAACATATCTTTCATGAAAGTATTAACGAGATGTTTAAAATGACGAAGAACAATTGAAAAACATCGATATGTATAGTACAGGCAGTTCAACAGCTGATAATGTAGTTTGCAACTTTTGTAAAAACAAAACACATTTAATTTCATAGAAAGCAATATTGTTGTATCTCCTTCAGCAGTTATTACTCCAAGGTGTATCAACTTATTTCAGACATTTCTGTATGCTAACTATTATTTGAAGTATTAATGTATGCTTACTATCACCTGAGTTATTGAACCGAATGTCAGATGCTTGCAAATGCCAATGTTTATTTAAGAAGGAATTCAAATAATTATAAATGCTTATGTTAATATTTATAACTGTATTCTTTGTATTAAGTGCCGAGGGTGCTTAGAAAATTTGAAAAGGGCTGGCACTTATTAAGGTGGACAAAATTTGTGTTTCAGTGCGAAGCTCTTGTAACGAAATTCTTCGATTTTTCATCAGTACACAATGTAATCAATGTTAAAATGCTTCAACTATTTAAGTCTTTGACAAACATCAGAAAAGGTGGATCACTTATTTGTACCAAATGCAAATGAGAAAACGTGATCACTCGATTGTTTACAACCGGAAACTCAGATGCATACGCATGCCCAATTGATAAATACAAACCAATGACGGAAAACGTATGAAATAAATAAGGAAATTACGGAATTTTGAAGGGGCGATTAAGGATTTCAAATGAAATTAAGGGTGGGGGTGCTTAATACAAGAATACAGTATGTTGAGAAGATTCAGATGTTCTTGAAAATATATATAAATATAGATAGACAGTGGCAATTTCAAGGTAATTGTAGGTTGAGTAGACCTCAATCCAACTTACTGAAACAAATGGAGACAAAAACAGTAAAAATCCTTTATTGTCATAGAACTAATGCAACATCAGAAAAAGTTTGTGGAGGTTCTGAATTTATTTGAAGCATAGTAATCCATTTAGTAGTCATTAATTTTTGTAGAAAAATTGAAAATCTCCATTAAAAGTTCACCAATTAGGTTTTAAGACTGAAAATACCATCTTTTAATTATTACCGCTATTCAAAGACAGTAACATGAGCATAGTATTCTTTATAAATGTAAGTCTTGTACTGTGAAAGTTATATTGTTTGTGGGGTTCCAGATTTCATGGATTTTGTGATTGATTTAATCCAAGAAATTCAAAAGCAACAAAATATGAATCTTTCTTTTACCAGCAATACATAGTTTCAAACCAAGCATTAAAAAACCAACCAGCAAACAAAAACTGAAACCCCCTATCTAAAGAAATTTCACAGTATGTAGAATATTGTTACGTAAGATGCAGTGAAAACTAACTTCTAAGACAAGTTTGTTCCATTATGAGAGTTGTTCTAAATAGACAGGATTTTTGTAGATTCTTACAAAAATTTTGGACTAGCTATATATATGCAGTGTGATTTACACAGATCTGAGATTGTAAAGGTTTTTTGTTAAAAAAAACTAAGGGCTGTTTCATGTTTAGGTATTTGTCATTCAGGGATGGCACTTCTAATTTGGTATTATGGCTGGGTATTTTAGAAGTTTGATAATTGGATTCACAGCATTGAGAATCATAATTTGCTTCTATTGGTTGTTACCCAGATTTAGGTTGCATAAATGCCAATTAAAGTTGACATTTGAATTTGAATTGTAAATTAAAACCTGAACAAATTCAACCAAGAATTTAAATTTAAATTGTAAATTAACACCTGAACAAATTCAACCACAATTAATTGACATTTGATATTTAAATGTCAACTTTCATTGACATTTATGCAACCCAGTACACATTTCTCAGTGCCTCATCTGGTACCATACATTTTTAATGGAACAGCAGTAATAGATCAATACATACATGTAGATTAAAAGAAAAAAAATGCATTGTTTTCTCGGGCTAATTTGTTTTTAATCGGTTTATAATTTTTGAATCAGCATAGTTGGTCTATTATTATAATATCTGTTCAGTAACGTATTATTTTAGTCTTCTCACCATACAATGGTATTGTTATCTTGTTATTTGTTGATATTTTTTTTTTTATTATTATTTAGAAACTATTATTTAGATAACTGCTGGAATGTATTGTGATCAAAACTATAAATAGATTGTTGGATGTTTAATGTTGCATTAATTCAAAAAGTTCTTTGTAGAGTTCTAACATTTGATTGTCAGAACAGAAAATTGTGATTCATTTACGGATTTGTTGAAACATCTGATCTGATTGATTGACCCTACAATCTTTTAATCGACCTTTGTAGCAAAAAAAATATGATAATGCTTTAAATTCACATAAAATGATAAGTATAAAACCTTGTTTGAAAATTGTACCTCTACAAATGCAGGTTCAGGGACGTATTTTAAATAAATTGTGTTTTTCTGTGTAGTTCCAACTCTCTGAATTTGGGATTTTCAAAATATCTTGATTTACCCTTATAAATTGAAAATAAATAATAAGTAGATCATATATAGTACGTATAAGTTCTACAACTGCAATGAGTGATATAGGATATTTTTTAGTATTAGATGGTTAAATTTTCAAATTTTAAAACCCGAAGCATTAGACACAAACTCCAATGGTAAAAGTTTTACTAAGCGGTTATTGCAATACTAGCTCATTCAAGTAAAAAAAATATACTGATATTATATTTGAAGAAGATTTTAATATCAATTTACTCTCATCATTTTTGTGAATATATTACATCATTCATGTAGTTAAAAACTAGAATTATTTTTCACTGTAGCATGGTGTTGACATGTATATTTTGTAGATTTGACTATAATAGTGCATCTTATTTATGGAACATGTTAACAACCAAAAAATTTAACATTTCTATTTGAATATTTTCATATCAACAAATTTGAAGCACTTTGAACAAAATTAGATTATGTAGGCATGAACATGACAAATGTTACATGGTGTGCAAGTTTTAAATTATGAGAACGATTCAGAAAAAATAGGTGCAATCCAAATCAAGACCAAGTATAGGGCCTGTAAGTCTCGTACAATTTTTGAACTTCCGGGACCAAACATTGTACCCGGAAGTTACATTTTAAACAAAGATAGATGACGTTTCAAACAAAAATTTGAACGTCATAATCCTCAGACGTCATGTTCTGGCGGGAAACGTTTTTGAATGCCTTTTTATCATGGATTCTCGTGAGTCACATGACGAGACTTACAGACCCTATTGTAAAAACATACAATTTAATTTTTGACAGGCCAATTTGGTATATATTTAATTTTTTATAGTGCTTTATTTGTAGCAGTTGATCAATGTATTTATGTGCAATATTAGGACATTCCTTTGTTAAATCATTGTTTGTCGACAGAAAGTATTCATGGTATTCTCAACTTGAATAAAATATTCAATTTACATTTCAGTGTCTTGTTTAATTACCAAATTTTGGTGTGTATTAAACGCATTGATGTATAAAACGCACCCCCTTTCTCACAGGAAAAGAATCAGAAAAAATCTAGTTCATGTGTAAAAAACGCACGTAAATTTTCAACAATATGTACTGTCCAAAAATGTCTGTAAACGCCGAGAATTACCTTGTGGACTGAATTAAATGGAATACATGATGCTTTATTCACTTATATTTATAGGAATAATTGTACCTGTATTTATTTAATGGATTTTTCAAACATTTTGGGAATTTGCAAACGAAAAATATGGATTTTGTAAACACAGGAAGTTTATCTCCAAACGTAATTAAAAGTCAAAGGCGGTTACGGATACGTAAATATTACGGTTTGCCTTTGGTAAATTTTTAAGTGATATTCCCTTATTGAACTTAATAATCGGTTTATGTATTGATTAACTTCATTTAAACTATCCCTTTTCACAAATATAATTACATTATGACTTGCAAGTATCGTGTACCCAGGGGTGCGCTTGGTTGGGCAGTTCTGAACATGTTCTTTCAGTTCCAGTTCCAGCGACCAATAGAACGAAAAGGAACACACAAGAATAATTTTGTCAAAACTATTTATATTTTTTAAATTTTACTTGACTATTAATCATTAATTTTTTGGTTTTGGTGTCATGAATTGAATAATATAACTTTTAAAGACAGTTTATGAAAATAATTACAACACCAGTTGTTAACAGAGACATATAATTAAAGAGATTGGCAACTCTACTATCATCCCATATAAATCACAACAAACATGATACAGCCACACCAGAACTTCTTAAACTACTTTTAATTTAGTCGACATATTTCAAAACTGAAAAGTGAACTGTTCTCCTTAATAATTTTATAGTATAGTTTAGAAAATTTGAATGAAAAATATTGATAAACAACAAAGTTATTGGCAAAGAAAGCGGAGACTTCGTGTGGAAATCTATCGACGATGATCGTTGTGTCCCATGTTGACTTTTGAAACTCCTCTATTTTTGTGATTAGAACTTCCTAGTTATGAAAACTGGAAAGTATTTTACCTTGTTGGTAGAGTTTAGATACTTTTATTATGATATTTCCATGTTTTATCCAGATATTAGTGATTTATTGTTGTGAAGTGGAAGTTTTATCAAAGTCTCGATGGCGGCGAGATTTCCCGAGAATTCGTAATGTTGCCAATCTCTTAATTATATGTCTCTGTTGTTAATCAGTAATTTCTCGAAAGACTTCTTTTGTCAATTCCAAGGCGATTTGGGTATAAATTCAATGCTCCAACCTCTGAAAATAATTTGTCTGCCATGTATATGTTGTTCGTTTGTATCAGTTGCAAAAATCCAGCACATTTTTCCTGCAAAAACTGTTAAAATCGTTTATTGTTCCTCAAAATATTCTTTTGGTCGCCATATTGAATTCTGTCTGCACCACCTTTTTTTTCGGCGCAGATGGAACCTGTTCCGAACAGTGTTCCATTCTGTTTGATTGTCAGTTCTGGGTGTTCCATTAGTTCAGAACACTCCGAACCTTCCAACCGAGCGCCACCCTTGAAAACCGGAACCATCTTCACCTAATCAACACAAATATGGCGGACATGATTGAGATGAAATTTTGGGTACCAGGAAATCTCAAAATATACATGTTGTAAACAAAGAAAACAATACACATCTAATCATGTTAACATAAGCAAACTCTGTTATCATCAAACACAGGTTCGTATCTGGATCACAACAAGGATTTTATACTTAATTCCAATGTCATTTCCGGTCTGAAGTTAAGTAAGTGGTGGTCAGAAAAAAAAAGTCTTTTGAAGTTCGTATGTATAAAACGCATCCCCTCCTACTAGGACCTTTCTGGGGGAAAATATGTGTGTGTAATACACACCAAAAAACGGTATAGAAGAAATTGTCCCTACAATAAAAAGACTACCACACTATTAATGAATTAATACTAAGCTTAGGTGTTCTATCTAAATCTAAAATCAAGCACTAAAGAATTTTTTTCCTTTCATTAAAAATCATTGAGGAGCCAGTTTTAATTTTCATGCCCCTGCCTTGAGACAACTAGGCCTTTTAAGTTTTTCCCTTGTCCTAAGTACATGTATATGTCTTAAATTTTGGTCTCTCATTTTGTGTATAATGATCAAATATTTGGTCTGAAGCTTAAGTATGTGGAGTTGTACCATGTATCCCTTCTACAAGTCCATCATGCATTTGCTTCCTGTTTGCTGATTCGTTGATATTTTCATAACAATTTTTGTTAAAAATTTCGTCAAGAATTTCTCAGTAATGATTTGATAATTTGTTTTAATCTTTAGTTTGATGAGTTTTACAGTGCCTCCTGTTTTCCAGGTCAGTCACTGATCTCCTTCTTGTTTGCCGATTCATTGATTTGATCATCTCAGAACAATTTTCGTCAAAGAGTTCTCTGCCTTTGTATGTAGTAATTATTTGATACATGTATTTGGTATACAACTTTAGCATGACAAGTTGTACCAAGCCTTCTACTTCTAGGTCCTACATTTATCTACTTTTTGTTTGCTAATTCATCTACTTACTGGTTGCTGATTTAATTATAGAACAATTTATGTAAAAAAATAAAGATTTTTTATGCCCCCAGATCCAGGATTGGGGGCATATCGTTTTTGTCCTGTCTGTCTGTCTGTCTAGAGGAACATAAATATGCAAAAAAAAAAAAAATTAGTTGAGGTTAAAGGTCAAGATCACAGAGGTTAAAAAGGGGTGAAATTGGCTGTTTTCATGTATTTGACTGTAGAATCCTTATTATTATACCCCCGGCAAACAAAGTTTGGGGGGTATATAGGAATCACCCTGTCTGTGTGTCCGCCTGTCTGTCGTCTGTCCACACTTCTCGTAAGCGCAACTCCTCTTAAACCACTTGAAGGATTTTTATGAAACTTTACACAAAGGAAGTACACTATATGGAGATGTGCATGAAGGAATATAATTAAACCAGGAAGGGGAAATAATTTGACTTTGAATTTTCGTTGATTCCCTGTGTATGGATTACCTCGTAAGCACAACTCCTCTTAAACCACTTTAAGGATTTTGATGAAACTTTACACAAAGAAAGGACACTATATGGAGATGCACATGAAGCAATTTAATTATTGTCCAAAACCAGGAAGGGGAGATAATTTGACTTAAGCTTTTTGTTGAAGATTATATCATTGTGTCCCCACCCACTTAATTTTGCACTTGCCATATGGATTCAGGGGTTCAATGAGCAGGGGGTATATTTGGCTGCCATTCGCCGACAGCTCTTGTTAGGGCCCCGCATCGAAATGCGGGTGCCCTATAGTTTTCACTTTGTCCGTCTGTCTGTCCGTCCGTCCGTCCGTCTGTCCGTCAACAATTTTTTTGGTCGAAGTTTTC
>MJUU01011810.1:156359-177892 GCA_002080025.1 Modiolus philippinarum | reverse complement strand
GTTTTATTTTCACCGATTTTGGAGGTTTGTGTTCGTTAATTTTTTTTTCTTCCACGAAAGAAAGGGATGGTAAAGATGCCTAAGATCTCCACACGAAAGCATTTGGCCACATTTTTTCTGACTAAACAATTTAATTTATTACTCAAAGTCATACTTTATTCCAAGACTGTCAAAAATATATATACAAAAATATATGTCATGAATGCTGCAATTGAAGTTGAACCTCCTCTCATGTTTATTAATAAAGGCTTTATTAATACATGTAAAAGGTTTCATGTTTTTGTTCTGCATACGTAAAAGTTTACTTTTATTTTTGTTTTTTTTTTTGTTAGATATTTGTGATTTTTTTTATTATACTGACATGGATGAGATTGCTTCATAAGATTAAATTAGTTTTCGATTTGTTGTCTGTTTACATATAGTTTCTGGCAACTGTTCATCAGCTAACCATCAAAGACTTGTGAAATTTATCATATTAGTCTATACATAGCTATATATAGGTTTGGTCCTAGTTTTGATATAGAGAATTTTGTAGATGAAACTTGCATTAAACTTCATCCAATATTTAGGAGAAACACAACAGAAGATCAAAGTAAAGCATACGCTATAAGAATCAATATGCATAAAAACATTTATGAAGTATAAGTTATTAATGTAAGGCTAAACATTCGGGGGAATGGGGGGGGGGGGGGGGGGGTGGCAAATAACTTGCGAAAAAA
Source organism: Modiolus philippinarum (assembly GCA_002080025.1). NCBI lineage: Eukaryota > Metazoa > Mollusca > Bivalvia > Mytilida > Modiolidae > Modiolus > Modiolus philippinarum. The sequence goes on along the minus strand of MJUU01011810.1, from coordinate 177,173 downwards.
AGTTCAAGTGCTTCGAAATCGAGACAATCAAATGAAGGACAAAATGGAGATTGGATAGTCCAGTGCATTTACAAGAACCAAATTGTCAAAATTAACCAAAAGAAATATCATAATGGGTATTAGATTAATTTTAAATATTATGTGTTCTCTATTAATGTATATTTCCTGTATATATGCTAAAGAGATGAAGACTCCATTAGATTAAAAAAAAAGTTGGTGTCTAATTCTTTAACTTATGAACATATGACCCTTAAATTGAATTATAGCATCTGGTTTTATAGTAAAATAAACAAAGGTCAATCTAATCGTATCGTTCGTTTAATACAGATTGACCCCACCATATATGTTGGTTATAATGGTATATATTCCACTTTTCCGCTATCTTGGAAGTGGACCCTTCTGGCCAAAGGATGGTACTGAAGTTAATTACTGTAAGGATTCATGGTGGTATAATCTTTTGTACATCAACAATTTCAGAAAATCCACAAACGAGGTTTGTATATCAAAGACTATTTAATCGTCGATAACGTTGGTTCTAAGGATGGAGATCTGTCTGAACTGAACCTTTTGTTCTGTGTAGCAGGTGTTCTGATTACAGATTTTCATAATTTGCACAAAGCCATTTTACAACATGCTAGCTTGAAACATTTTTCCTGTTGAGTCAGGTTTAAGGTTGACTATGTAATTCACCTATTTAGGTTTTCGTATCAACAATTTATTAAAATTAATCTTTATATCTGAATGTAGAATATATTAATTGAAGACGCATTTAAAAGAAACGTAACATTTAGTTAGCTGTTTCATAAAAAGGCCCTCCATTTACCAAAATCAAATTATTCCTGAATTCCCGTAGAACATTTTTAAAAATCACACGATCTATAGTTCTTTATATTCCGAAGGATATTGATAGATTGCTGTCTAAGATAAAAAAAAAAAGTAAGAAAAAAATATATGCCACATACTTTCCTAATTTTGGTTTCCAAATAACATGCAAGTGCTAGTTACATGATTAGTTACAGTATGTTCCATCCGGCGTGTTTTATTTCATTGTATTTCAATGAATATCATACTAAGAAATTAAAGAAAAAAAACTTTTACCCTCAAATACTATACTCTATCATTTCAGTGTGGGTTCCTTAAAATTCGTTTCCGGATATAATACGGGACTTCTTAGTTGTGTTCAAACCGGATTAAAGTCCGGATACTATACTTAAAAAAAATCAATACATCAATACATTGAGATGGAATCAGTAATTAATGAACACCGTTGAGCTAAGGGGGTTTATATTGAATCTGTTGAAGCACGTCGGTTTAATTGTTTTCGCCAATAAAAGAATTGTCATCTAGGAACAAGTATATGTAAGAACATGATAATCCCCTTCTTCGTGAATAAGTACGAGCGTTAGCGAGTACCTATCACGAAGATGGGGATAATCATGTTCTTATATATTAAGAGTATTGTTAAGTATTCAAGAAATAATTACAATAATCAAACATTATAGACACTCAATAGATAGACTAATTTAGCCCAATTTGACTTCACCCATGCATGCCATAATTGGAGTAATTAACTAGGTGATAAAACAGGTGTTATAAATGTAATTACCTAGAGTTATTCATTATGGATACATCGGCAAACGAATACCGAAGCAAGAAAAGGAAAGGGGAAATTCTAAAATCATAACTCCAACATCACGGCAACTCACAGCAACAAGAATTGAGACAGTATGACAAAGACAAAACAAATAAACAAAAATGAACAAGAACGCCACAAAACTAAAGTAGGAGTAGGAAGGTGTAGAGCTTACAGAATTTAAAAGAGATGATTTAGATATACTGACTTATAGTTTTATACTATAATGGAACCCGAGGCTTTGAATGTGATGCAGTGGGTATGTATTTTTTGGGGTTGGTTTGGAGGGGGCTGATTTCCCGATTTCATCATCACAAGATCCTGAAGGCAAGTACATAATTTGTGTACATATTAAATTTTTGATAACTTATTCTGCACAAAATTTTTAAAATATTTCCAAAAAGGTGGTTTGAAACCCAAAACGTCATTTCTATCCTCCAGTGCTTTATACTTGTTTTTTTATTAAAGTAATGATTATACCCCTTTAATCTATTATTGCTTTGTGTTTACCGGAATTATACTGAATAGTCAATTTGTTTGAAAATATTATAATACAGACTTTTATGTGAATGACAGCTACTTTATATTTTACAGATAATGCTTTACAATCTAAATGAAATGCCTCAAGCCGTTTTAAGGTATTGACCCTAACACGTAAAACACAATAGATAATACTTTAGTAAGAACATGATTTCTTATGTTCTTCACAAATAAGACAGCTGAAATCTGTTATCTGATTGGTCGAGAGTACTTAACTATATTCTAATTATAAGAAAACACTTCAATTTCATAAATATTTTGTTTTTTGTGTATATATAAAAAGAATCCAGTCACTGGTATTTGAGGCGACGATTTCTGACCTCAATTACACGAGAGTTCATATCTCGAAAGTCCCGTATTTGTAATGATTTATCTTTAATTTTAACTGCGAGTTCAGTGCCGTCTGACGACTTTGATATCGGTAATTGCTAGAATTCGTTTGTATTGTCAGCGAATAGTATTATTGCCATGATTGGTAAAAATGAAAATGACACACAACTAAAGCATTTGAATTTACAACATGGACTTTGCTGATTCTTAAATCTACAAAAACTAGAAATGGAACCTTATTTTAGACATAATGTAACTTTCTAGGCTTAAGTCGAAAATTTTGATATAGGATGTGTCGACAAAGCATAAGTTTCCTTAAGTTTTGAAAAAGAGAGTATTTAGTAGCTTGCAGTAAATTGTTGAATATCTGTTGTAAATTTATTGCTATATCCATTATCATTTATAAGTGTCGTTACAGTGCTTTGCCTGGGCCTGGTACTTAGCCAATGACATGCAGTTTTATGTAATAAGCCCGCTGATTTTTGTACCTTTATTCTTGTGAGTATAATTTACCAATAGCAAGCTACGCATTGTAGTGATCTCTTATTCTGATCGTCATGTTGCTTGCTATTACTGACTCATTCGAGATAAAGTTGATCATTATGCGCGTGGTTTTTGTGATTTCATCAGATATCGAAAAGGTAACAAACATATTTCAAATATTTTTTTTTTAATTGCCTACAATAAAATAATATTGTATCTTAAAGTAGCCACAACGAAATTTGCCGCGACTTTTCTCCAAATATCTTATTGAGTAAATATTTAAGGATGGCATGGCATACACCAATGAAAAGCTAATTTTTTGCCGCTTCATGCCATGCATTACCATAATTTTACCACAAATGGTTAAAAAGTTTTTCATTACCCTCCTATGTTATTTTGACAGAAAATTTGAGTCGAAAACAGAGGGAGTAATACCTGGTTAACTGAACACCTGTAATTATTGTTATAATGCCCTGGGGTCTATCGATTAACCAAAACACGTGGGTCGGGAGTTAATCTCGATTGCGAAGCAAAAAATTAATTATGTAATTACTTGACAAAGTGTCATCAAAAACTTTTTACCTGTAAACAAATTTATTTTAATAAAAATAAACGGTAACTGGATATTGGTTCTGCAAATTTGATTCTCAGATTTACCTAAACATTTTTATGTAAATTAGTAAACAAATAAAAATTCTGTTTGTTCATTGGCCATCCGAATAAACAACAAACAAGCACCCTATATGCAAATAAGTAATCCATCGGCAATCCATTTGGTGTCTTTTCATTGGTTTGTTTGTCTGCGTAAATCATTCATCAATCACTCCCACATCGAATTTCTTTAAAATTTGAGTGGAATTAACATGAAGGTCTATGGAAAATATTTTTATTTGAACTTTGATTATTTCGGTAAATATACCAAGAGTAGCGGCAAAAAATTAGAAAATGATACATATATGTTTTATTAGGGTCTTATTTGAAACCAAATAGCTACAGCGATTTAAGCTGCGGCAAATTTCGTTGTGCGTACTTTAATAGATTTGACCAATAGATATTCATACAACAAGCTTCCTCTGTATGCGTCAGAAAAAATATTTATTCTAGATGATTTATTCACTTTATTTGTTTGTGATTATTATCAATATTCTTATATTGATTTGTGTTCAAGTAATCAACATGAATAACACAATTTTGCAGTGCTTTATTCTTTTTTTTTAGAGATTTTCATTATTTATTTCTCAGTCCATTACATAGGTTAACAAATATATTAGATGGTCATAGCAAGTTTTTTCACAATCAAACGATTAGCCGACTTCAGATCAATCTTGGATTTATCTATTCGTTGAAGAAATATCTTTTGCCACCCTCTGGGGAAAACAGCCGACTTGAGGTTTCACTATACTGTGGTCTTGTTGTTCTTGAATATGAGTTGTCAACTGATTAACTATTTAAAATATTTTATTTTTCATAGAATTATAATTAACTATAGGGTGAAAAAGTAAAGTAAAAGAATATGAAGAAGTAGTCAGGTTATGAGTTTGTTGTGCTTTTATAATGCCAACGTTTTAGAAGTGTTGAACATGTCAGTATATGTGATTATTAAAACCAACATAATTAATGAATGCTACAAAAATTTGAAGAAAAATGTTGTGTTACTTACAGCTCTAAGTTGGCTGGTACAATAGTGACAGCTATATTTCTCATTGGTACAACTGTTAGCGCCGCTGTTATAACTAAGCATTTTGATCTGGACATATCATCGTTTGGGTAAGATACTGTATTAAGGTATCAAACCACCAATTCAACCAATTAGAGTTGGAACGTATGAGAAAATAGTCCTTTTTGAATCTAAAGATAGACTTTGTATTCTTCACCTTTAAAACTATTCGAGGGAATTTTATGAAACAACGGCAGTAGAATACCGAAGGAACAAGGGAAGCGATGACTACAAAAATCGAAGTCCAAAGACATGGCAGAAACGGTAACAGATAAAAACAAAGACAAAACAAGGACGTGAGACAGCTACAATGCACGGAAATAAAAAGATAACATTAAGAACTAAGGCACTCATAGTGTGAACTCCCATGAAAACCGGGAGTGACATCAGGTGCTCCGGAAGGGTAAGCATGTCCTGCTCCGCTAGCGGCACCCGTCACACTATCAGTGAGTCAATCCGGGGTTGAGTCAAATCCGGTTATGTCAAATCCGTGAAGACGTGAAATCTAGCTGAAAATGTCCGTTTTCATTTTGGACACAGACACGTCATATCTGTCAATGATGTCATGGTGACGGCCATAGAATTTCTGAAGGGATGAAAGTAACAAAGGCTGAACAAATCCCTGACTAAGCAGCTTTTGGGACAGTGTTTTTGCTCTAACTAAAAAGTCACTGTATAAACTGCATGCCCGACAGTAACGAATCAACTGTGAAATGTACACTCCATAGGCTGGAGAGGCAGGTATATTGCTGCTCAGAAAGGGAAAGTTCACAATTGGGAAGTTAAAATCATAACGAATGATGCACCCTTTTGAACATCGATATATTAAGTTTATTTCAAGAAGAAGGTCAATTGACCAGGTGTATTTTTAGATCACTTAAAGGAGGGGATTTCCCAATAACTATTTTTGCGCAATGTTGTGACGTCGTGGTACGTATTTATAGATGACTTTCCCCAATACAGCGGGAATCTCCTAGAAGGCTTTAAAGATATGCTGAAAATAGCAGGTATGTGCCTTTCACGACAGGTATGGTCTTGTGAAGGTTAAACTTAAGATAAATTGTCAAGGGAGGTTTGAAAATTCCAAATTTTAGTTGAAAAATGTTAAAGAAATGAATTGGTGGTTTCACACATAAAAAAGCAGAAAATCAACAGATGTATTCAACTACTGATTAAATGAGACTTGCACCATATGATTAAGTTTTAGTACAATATACAAGCTGAATAAAACTTTCTCGAATTCGTTTATTTCACTTTCATAGTCAGTTAAGGTAGATCCACATTAATATACGGCGCATTCGATTGGCGCATTTTCGAAACACAAGTCGGATGCGGAATTGACTTGATTTTTTTAGCCGGGATATTCCTTTATTGGTCCTTTCATTGTGACGTCATAATAGATTGACATACACTTTAACGCGAATAAGCTACCCTTTCCCGTAAATATTGTCTATTTCGTAATAAAACGGTGACACATAGATTTTTTCAGCTCCAGATATTCCTGAAATGTATACCACTGAAATATCAAAAGATTAAAAAATCTGTCTAATATTTATTTCATATGGAAGCTAAACAATAAGCATGTACTTACAGTTCCCGATCATCTTTTCCTGCTATCAGGCTTTGAAAATCAGACCAAATTCAGTATTTTTCAGCAATATTTACAAAGAATATATTTAAGGTAGTTCGAGCCTAATAAAAATATCGGATCTATCTTTTTTTTTATTTCTTGAACAAATGGGTTAAGATCTACAAAATATCTTAAAATAAAAAAAAATCTGTCCGATATTTTTTTTAGGCTCGAACTACCTTAAATATAATTAAATGTGCTAAGGACTGTGTTTGAACATGGTATTGATCTTGTAATTTCTTCCGTGATCTTATTATTCATGTATGAAGCCATTTATATTACATAGGATTGTAACAAAGTGACATCCTTCAAGATATAGAAAACCAATAAAACCGTTGGTCCATTGCTTGTTTTAGTTATCTATTTGTAGAGACTGTCTCGTGTGTATTTACTCCATATCCTTTCATTTTTGATATGAGGAAAATTGTAATTCTCAAGTTACATTATTATACACATACTACCAGCAATTGAGGAGGTAATCTCGTATACCATCCGAAATGTGTACAGTATCCTGAACATCTTGATATATTACTACTTCAAGTAACTTCAAAGACGTCACTGTACAATTAGAGCCGACTGTATACTCGACAGAAGGATGGTATACTCAACAGATGGGTTGTATACCAAATACCACCCTTACGGTTAACAAATCAAAATAATGTGGAAATTCATGTGAAGTATAATATATTTCAATGTCTTCTTTTTTGTAGACGTAATGGTGGCGATTATTTTGACAACTATTACCAAAAGCCTTACTGTCGTATGGGACCATATATTGTCGGAATGTATACAGGATATTTACTTTACAAAACAAAATGTAAATGTAAACTTGACAAGGTGAGGTTTATTTTATGTAAATATAAATAAAACGCAAAAATAAAAATGTCATATATGTACAGTGAAATTGTTGAAAGTGTATTTGGATTATTTCTGGTATATATGTTTACTTTTTATTTTCAAAACTTAGGACTAAAATTTTTGATGTAGTGTTGTGTATCAAACAAATCATAGTTTAGCCTAATATATACCCGTTAACAACTTAAGCACGTTTTCAAATTAAAAACGAAAGGATATGGAGTAAATGTACATGAGACAAAGTCTACAAAAAATAGTAAATCCATAAAATGTAATAACGCTTTGATTGTTGTTTTCATCTTGAAGTTACCATGAGGCCTTCAACAATTTGCTGTGCTCATAAAGATGGCATGAGATGATTTCTTTAGTAAAAGGCATTGCAGTGACATAACGTGTAGCATAACATCAACTTGAAGATTGAGAACAGCACACAAGCACTGTTCCATTGCTTTGTGTTCCCATGTAATAGTAAAGACTTTGTCTCGTGTGAATTTACTGTATTTTTCCGTCAATACAGTAAATGCACATAAAACAAAGTCTCATATTTCACGGTAAATCAAAGCAATGGAACGGTGCTTTTGTTGCTGTTTTTCATCTTCAAGTCACAAGGAGGGCTCTAAAACCTATATTGGTTACATTCTTTTCTGAGAGCAAAAGTGATTACAGTTGACAATTTTCATTATCACTTAATACCGTACTTCATCCTGCAGTTTTCTAGATGACATCTGATTATTATTACCTTTTTTCTTTTCAGTATGTAGTTGTTCTGCTATGGGCAATATTTGCATTTTTTGCCTGTTTGGTTCTGTACGGGGCATATGACGATCTAAATGGACAATTTCTGTCGACAGATGTCGCTGCATTGTACAACGCATTCCACAAAACGGTGTGGGGAGCAGCAGTTTGTTGGGTTATTTTTGCATGTGCAACAGGTAATGGAGGTAAGTCAGTTGATTTTCTTTCCTTCCAAATAACTGATATAATAATTATGTATGAATAGACTTTCTAACTTTCTAAGTACTTGAGCTTAAAATAAAACTTAAATTTTCAATTTATTACCTGTCACTGAATTATTTAATTTTGACCGTATCTCATAAAAAATATATAGTATCTGCTAGATGGTGCCTACCAGTATAATATTATTCTGATTGAAAGCTATAGAGTAACTGTCCGAAAAACAAAGAATCTAATACCAGTGTTTTCAATCGAATGTGCGCTAGTTTGACCTTGACCTTTAGCCTACTTTTCTCAAGAATCTATAATGGTATTTCTTCAAGTATTCTGAGATAACTGAATATGATGTTAACTTTTTATATTTCATCCGGAAGCCAGTTGTCTACAGCTGCCCGCCCAACTGCGCGCACTCCTGTATCTTCAAATAGCTGAGGTCAACTTCATTGCAACGTGAAAAAGGACAATATACTTCTGTTTTACCACAATCGGTCATATTTGTACTCAATCCTAACTCTAGGGTAGCTAGGATAAATATATATACCAAAAATGATTTCCCTTTCTGAAATATAGATAAAACCGTTTCATTAAACCATCGCCATCAGGTGATATTGACTTTTCTTTTTATCTTATTGGTTATTTGTACATGTACTGTATTAGCTTTTGCACATATTTCTGTTTATGGAATTTTAATTGTTTTGCTTTGATCTGCACTGAAGAGCAAGTTTCCGAAATGCTCATCTACAGAAAATAAATTAACAGTCAAGTTTCTAATTACTTCACAAACACTGTCATCCGTTGCCTGACAAAAGGACTAAAAGTCAATACAACATATAAACGATCTTGGCTCTAAATGAATATGTAATACGTGTTCAGTTAGGATATAGATTTTCATCATTTTGTCCCAAAAGTTTCTTTTATTATTTATTGGTACAAAATTTACTAAAATGGTGCACAATTGCATAAAATTCTACTGTTAATTGCATATTTACAAAGAAGTATGGACATTTTCCATATTCCGTATTCTTATCCTACAATGTACAACATATACAAATGGTCCGTCTCAGAATCTAAAATTGCTATCATACAACTAAGAAGTACGTTAATCATGCACGAAGGCACAATTTGTCTCGTTTTACGTTAGTCTTGATTGCTTTTCTTAGTATGATTGTCGAAAATAATATGAATTTTCCGTATGTTGTAAATACTAACTGTGGCATTCAAGTATCTATATTGACATGTGGCATGCCAAATCATTCCGTAGTATCATTCTGTATTATCTCAAATATAACAATCCATAATAATATATATACATATGAAAATACGCCTGAAAAGAAGGCCAACGCACAAACCTATAGGATGTCGGATCGAAAACAACACAATTAACGATACTATGCAAATAAAATAATAATATGTACGTCTTAAGTGATACACAACAACATCAAAATAAAGTTTTTATAGAAAAACTTCAGCAATAAAAGAGTTTTTTTTTTTAATTGATCAAATGAAGAATATTCGTGATTTGATTAATTTAGGTCTTTTATTGCCTTAAGTAATTTTGATTTGATTTTTTCTATAAAAACTTTGTTTTATTTTGTTGTGTATCACTTTAGACGGATATATTGTTTCCTAGTTAACTAGTTAAATCATAGGTCTGGTCATTTGGTTCTAGTTTGGTTCTTTGTTTTGCTATTTAAGATTATGGCTTTCCATCTTATTTGATTGTAATGCTGCTGATGAGAGGTTAATCCTTGAAACACGTATACAACATAACGAAATTACTCTTTTTTATGCAACTTCGCAATTTTTTAACTCACCTGACCCAAAGGGTCAGTTGAGGTATTGCCATCACTTGGCGTCCGTCGTCCGACGTCCGTCCGTTAACTTTTCAAACTTTTATCTTCTCCTCTCAAACCACTGAAGCAAATTCAACCAAACTTTACAGGAATGATGTCTGGAAGGTCCTTTACAAAGATTGTTTATTTCGTTCCGATCCGATCCGATGAAAACATTGCCGCCAGGAGGACTGATGTACTAAAGGTCCTCAACAACGACTGCCCATTTCGCTTGGATCCGACAAAAAACATGGCTGCCAGCGCTGAATTTAGTTTTAACATTGGACCCTATGGGAAAATTCACAAATTCATCTTCTACTCTGAAACCGCTGAAGCGAATTGAAACAAACTTTACAGGAATGATGTATGGAAGGTCCTTTACAAAGATTGCTCATTTCGTTCCGATCCGATAAAAAACATGGCCACCAGTGCGGAACTTACGTTTAACATTGGACCCTATAAGAAAAATCACATTTTCATCTCCTCTGAAACAACTGAAGCAAAGTCAACCAAACTTTACAGGAATAATGCACTAAAGATCCTCAATAAAGATTGCTCATTTCGTTTGGATCCGATAAAAACAGCAAGGAACATATAGTTTTACATTGGACCCTTTTGGGAAAATCTCATTTTCATCTTCTCCTCTGAAACCACTGTATTAAATTCAACCAAACTTTACAGGAATAATGTACTAAAGGTCCTTAACAAAGATTGCTCATTTCCCTCGGATCTGATAAAATACATGGGTGCCAGCATGGAACATAGTTTAATATTGGGCCCTATTCAAAAATCACATTTTCATATTTTTCTCTGAAACTGCTGAAGCAAATGTAACCTAACTTTGCAGGAATGAAGTATGGAATGTCCTCAATAAAGATTGCTCATTTCGTTCCGATCCGGTAAACACATGGCCGCCAGCACGGATAATAGTTTAACATTGGACCCTATGGGAAAATCACATTTTCATCTTCTCCTCTGAAACCAATGAAGCAAATTCAACCAAACTTTACAGGAATGATGTATGAAGATCCATAACTAAGATTGCTCATTTGGTTTGATCCGATAAAAAACATGATGGCCAGCGCGGAACATAGTTTAACATAGGATCCTTTGGGAAAATCTTCATTTTCATCATCTACTCTGAAACCATTAAAGAAAATTTAACTTAAATATATTGTAGTAATGTATGGAAAGGTATAAACAAAGAATACCTTGAGGGGGTGAATATTGTTCACCTCTTGATGAAGACCTTCAAGCGACATCAACATGTAGACAGGAATAAATAGTAGGGTGCCCAATGTCCAAAAAGACGCTTAGTTTGCGAGTTTGGGATAACGGAATAACACACGACTAATTTTTGTTTTATAGGCTGGAATAGTTATCAAATTATATATTTTTCACTGTCGTAGAAAGTTTCTGTGGTCACGAATTCTGTAATTTCTCAGTTTACAGGGGTACCCTATAGCAGATTCTTAGATACGGTATCTTTAAATCTATAGAAATTAGTAAGAGTCTCTGATATCCTGATGAAAAGCTAATTTTTGTGAAAGCCCAGACCTAAAATTTTTTTTTACTAGCTAGAATGAAACTTATTATTCATTGATTTTTATAATTTGTCGGTGTAAAAATTGGAATAAAAATGGTCATGAATTTAAGACATTTTTGTTGAATACGAAATTACTAACCTGAATTTTCGAAATATTTTAATTTAAATGGAAACATGACTACAATCTGTACATGTGTGCCAAAAATCATTGGTGTCATGTCTGTTATTACAGAGAAATCAACATATAAAAACATTCAATTTGCGTAAAAATCTCAAAATTTTATATGAATTTGGCATTTTTATAGTGCGACAAGTCTAATCTATATGAGGTAGACCAAGTCTTGTCAAATTATTTGGATCTGTTGGAGATTTTTAAATTGGTCGAATTTCGAATTTTCATGTATATGTTAATGTTTTTATATTTAAATTGAGATTCTGCTTTCTATGTAGATGATAAAACAGGATCTTGGTCAATTTTTATTGGTTTTATTAGGTTTTATGGTAGTGCGTGTTTTTCATGGAAATTTACTCAAGTAATACCCCAAAAAAAATGCGATTTATTTTGTCCAGGTTTTATTCAATTTTGAATAGGTAAGGCTTAGAAAATTTATTCAAGGTTTCCTTTAAACAATGGTTCAACAAAAACTTAGAAAATACTATCAATAATAATTGAAATCGTCCTTTACATATTTCCGGTACAAATATTTAAAATTTCACATCTCAAAAACAAACGGTAACCGTGAAACTTGTTTAATGAAGATAAATGACAAATCATTATAAAAAATAAAACAATGAACTGTCTGGAAAAAATTAATATCATTTTTTGAAAACTTCGTGAGGGATTTGTTGGTAAAATGAAGCAAACTTTTAGTTCCGTGAGATTTTTCTTGATTTTAGGAAATGACCTTTTACCCCATTTTAAATAAAATGTGATCAAATTTGATCTCTACGACATTGTTATTTCGATGCGCCATGGTCTCCTCTTTCCAAAAATGTATAATGCAGGTGTGTGTGATTCCGTTAACCCAAATTCGAAAAAATCGTCGCTTGGGCACCCTACTAAAAAGCCCTGTCCTTGGAGTTTTTTATGTATCCTGTGCGTTTTTGTCACATGTACATTCACTCCATATCCTTTCTTTTTTTTCTATTTCAATTGAATCTGACAAAAACATGGATGTCAGTAGAGAACATAGTTTAACATTAGACCTTATAGGAAAAACATTTTTGGACATCCGCATAGGCATGGTTTAAAAGCATCTTTGTCAGGTGAGCGATTCAGGCTCAGTATCTGAGCCTCTAGTTGTATTAAGTATTTAATTTAATGTGTTATTTGTTCAAGATTTTTATCAAAAATTTTAACTTATATGAATAATCATTAAAGAAATAATGCCATTTATTATAGGGTGAATCATGGAGTTTTCGCAGTTAAATAATACAATAAATACCTAATTTGAATAATAAACGGCAAGTTTCGTTATTCTGTACACGGGTTTCAAGGATTAATCTCTCATCAGCAGCACTAAAATTAAACAATATGGTCAATTAATTATAAAATGATTCATGTGTATACTTCATACAAATTGTGATTAAACGATTGATGCAACGCATATTACACATTTCAGGATTTATCAACACGTTCCTGTCATGGAGTGTGTTCACGCCCCTCGCCAGACTAACATACTGTGCCTACCTAATCCATCCAATTGTCCAGTACTACTACTATGCTTCCAGAAAAGAATTAATTTATTGGGATGACCATCAAGTTGTAAGTAGAAATAGATATAAGAATAGAGGTCCTAATTAAGGTGCATGACAATCAATGATTTTTTGTTATAGATTGGCACAACTGAAGACTACTTCCTACGAACCTGAAATCTGCAATAAATGTTTGTGTCACCGGGCATGCTTTTTTCTTGAATGGAAATCAGAGTCTGCTCAATTTTAGACATTTTGTCACCAACATTCACAAACAAATGTGCAGGATATAATATAAAAAGATAGTTTTTAACTTAATAGAAATGAAGCTTTTGTCCGTGGGAATATTGTTGATACTTTTGTCAATAGATCATTCATAATCTGAATTATGAGCCTATAAGAAAAATTGTATATCTCACCATGCTAGAGATATTTTACACAATTTCCAGATGAAACAAACATTTACAAGAAAAGCGAGTTTGATTCAGTTAGATTAAATCTCATATTGGCACCGGTGAAAATAGAGGATTTCTAGTCACCGGAAGAAGTAGAGTCACAATATCTCGTCAATGTCGCTGTCAAGTTAACAATTGGCGCATTGAAATGAAAAAAAAAATCCGCATAATTATCAAATCTCAGTTTTTGAGAAGAAAATCTATGTAATAAAACGCATAACTAATAGACCGTCATGAAAATCAATAAAAAAAAATGTCATTCCTGTCGATCAACGCTGGGGACTAAACTCGTTACTGAACAGTTCTGCAACTCGTTTAATCTGTTTGCGTTATTCGGCACTCGTGAAATTTTTATTGATATTCACGACGGTCACTTAGTTATACTATAATTAATTCACTGCAATATGAACAAATTTTGACGCATCGCATCTGTCAATCAATTCTTAGCAAAAGAGGAAAGTTGTATAATCACAATATCGACCCAAATATCAAAACAAGTCGGGATCCGACTCCTCACTGTAAAATTTCGCAATCGAATGGTCGATGAAAAATGGCACCATGTATTTTACAGAGTGGAGTCTTGGAGTGGAGTCATAGAGTGGAGTTTAGAATTTATGGAGTCATCGAATAGAGTCATTTTTTGGAGTAACAGTAATCGCACCAAATCTTTATTAATTTATTAATAGGAGGACTTGCCCGACTATTAATAAACATGAGGTGTGATTACTGATTTATCTTACTGGTATCATTGTGGACACTGAGTGAGACAGCATTTTCCAGATGTTAATTTTATGTTGATTTCATAATTTTACACATTGCAATGTCCCCATCATAGAAAAATAAAAAATAATTTATCAGACTCCAAAATATTCCCATAGTGCTAATTAGAATTATTTTTTTCGATATCTTTAAAAATAACATTCAAACGTTCAGAATTAAGGAATATTCAGACTTTTTATGCAGTTTTCCTATGGTGATTTTTTAAATAAAATTTTGATATATAAGTCATATATGTGTGGAGGATCTTTAATTTCCCAGTTTTAGGTGAAAACTGACTGTTAAGATGCCAAGACCGAACGACTTGAAAACCAATTTTCCAATTAACACGGTCTTTACTAAAAAATTGGTATACGGTACTGTTCAATTTTCACACATTGTTATTATACCCCAAAACAAAGTTTGGGGGTATATAGAAATCACCCTGTCCATCCGTCCGTCTGTCCGTCCGTCCATGTACCTTGTTAGCATAAGTTCTCCTAAACAGTTGCTTAATCCTAAAGAAATGTTACACAGTTGTAGTACATCACCTGAAGATGTGCATGAACTTATATGGTTGCTGCCCGAAATTTTGAAGGGGAGATAATTCGTCTTCGAATATTTTCTGGAAAAAGAGTGGGAGACGAACCTTGTCAGCGCATGTTCTCCTAAACAGGAACTTGGATTTTGAAGAAATGTTACACAGTTGTAGAACGCCACCTGAAGATGTGCATGAAGTAATATGGTTGCTGTGTGAAATTTTGAAGGGGAGATACTTTTTCTTAGAATATTTTATGGAAAAAAGGGGGACGAACCTTGTCAGCGCATGTTTCCCTAAACAGCTGCTTAGATTTTGATGAAATGTAATACAGTTGTAGTACATCATCTGAAGATGTGCATGAAATCATATGATTGCTTATCGAAATTTTTAAGGGGAGATATTTCATCTTTAAATAATTCTTAAAAAAAGGGAGAAGAATCTTCTCAGCACATGTCCTCTTAAACGGGTATTTGGATTTTGATGAAATATCACACAGTTGTAGTACACCACTTTTAGATGTGCATAAAGTAATATGGTTGCTGTTTGAGATTTTGAAAGGAAGATAATTCGTCTTTTGAATATTTTATGGAAAAAGGGGGAGGTATATCATTTTGTCGATACTTGTACTGTGTCCACAACAGTATTGTGTCCACACACACTTAAATTTACACTTGCAATATTGATTCAGGGTTCAACTTATGAGGATATAAATGGCTGCCATTCGGCGACAGATCTAGTTCATTTGGGTAATTAAGCGTTATTTTGCCCCGATTGCTATTTTAACGACCTCCGAAATTAAATATAAAAAATGTGCCTATTCAAACGAAATATGATTTTGCATATTAAAACGTGTCTTTAGATTATAAAAATAAGAAGTGAAAATTTTTTCGCTGGGATTGTTTTTTATTCAACTTCAAACAAACATAAGTTTTATCAGTGATAAAACTGGTTTTCTGAAAACAGGAAAGTTCTCCTTTTGCACCTGACTAAATCACTCCATTCAAATAAAATTCTTTATCATAGTCATTTCTTTTAAAATTTCATCAATGTCCCTTCTTTCAATCATGTTGAAACTTAGACAAAGGGAATAGAAAAAGGGTTCGAGACATCCATGGTGTTCGAGTTATATAATTGCAGTTCGAGCCATCGAAGTTCTACTATTAGGACATAATTGTTTCATACTGCAAATTTAAAGAAAATTGAATGTGTGGAAAATTTTTGGGTTACCCCGGGTCTCCTACCTTTATTCGATTAAATCTTAGTTTTTATTTTTCAATATTTTTAGCTTTATTTGTGCCCTTTTTATAGGCAACGAGTGGTTGTGAGATAAATATCTGTTCACTTCTGTTCATTCAAATGTTTGAAAATTACTTTCTTCATTTTTTGCAGTCCAGGACTGTATTTGGTTAAAAATACAAGACAACGTTTTCTTGATTTCTGTTTTTCATTTAAAATCTTGTCTCTTTGGATTCTCATTACCTCTCTGAATATTTCTGTTAGTTAAAAAACAATAAACATTTAGTCACTGGATCGATGCCACTGCTGGTGGACTGTTAGTCCCCGAGGGTATTCGCCAGCCCAGTAGTCAGTGCTTCGGTGCTGACCCGAAAGCCGATTGTATTTCGAACCTTTCAATATCTAAAATTTTGTAAATTCTGTTTAAAACTAAGGAGTATCTCCCTCATGCAAAGTTCTTTCCTTAGCTGATTTTGGCTTTACATTTAGATCTTATTGGTTATTTGTTCTCTATCAGTTTTTAAACGTCTTTGAGTTGATGGTCTTCCAAACGCTTCGATTTTATCTGCACTGATGAGACATAAGTTGTCGAAATGCGCATATGCAGAATTTAAATTCACAGTAACTTCGGTATTTAGTCATTTCTAATTCCATACTGACAATCTGTATATCAGTTGCCATTAAATTGTCAAAAGAAGGCCAATGACCAAGATAATGGACATATTTATGTTTTGTTAGAATGCAGTGCAAAAACAGATGGATAATCTTGATTAATTGGATATGCCATTGGCGTACATAACTTCAGTGAAACATAAATATTTTTTTAAATTAAAATTACAACCTGCTGATGATAGACAAACATCATCAAATAAAATAATTAAAGTTGTATCACATACACACGCACATTTCTGCAACTCGGGCTGTAACCACTACATTACAAAGCAAAGGTTATTACAGTAATTCTGGATATTTAATTTGATAATTTTAATCAATGACTATTTTGTTATGCAAAATTTCAAAATATAAATTAATCAAAAGTTCACTCCAAAAAAAAACCCACTCAAGACTCCACTCCAAGACTCCACTCCATAAAATACATGGTGCCATGAAAAATTGTCAATTACCTTAAGTATTTCTGCAGCTCAAACTTAAACAGGATATTTAGATAGACACTCATTATAATCCATGGGATTTTGAATATATATTAATATATTGGCAAAAATGAAGACCCGATCAAACTAAAATAAAACCACACAATAAAGTTATGGGTCACCGTGCAGTTTTTTTTTTAAGAAATGACTAAATACCGAAGTTACTGGGAATTTAAATTCTGCATATGCGCATTTCGACAACTTATGTCTCTTCAGTGCAGATAAAATCTAAATGTTTGGAAGACCAAAAGATGTTTCAAAACTGATAGAGAACAAAAAAACAAAATGATCTAAATGTGAAGCCAAAATCAGCTAAGGACAGAGCTTTGCATGAGGGAGATACTCCTTAGTTTTCAACAAAATTTACGAAAATTTAGATATTGTAAGGTTCTAAATAGAATCGGCTTTCGGGTCAGCACATAGGTACTGACTACTGGGTTGGTGAATACCCTCGGGGACTAATAGTCCACCAGCAGTGGCATCGACCCAGTGGTAACTAATGACTAAATACCAAAGTTACTGGGAATTTAAATTCTGCATATGGGCATTTCGACAACTTATGTCTCTTCAGTGCAGATAAAATCTAAATGTTTGGAAGACCAAAAGATGTTGAAAAAACTGATAGAGAACAAAAACCAAAATGATCTAAATGTGAAGCCAAAATCAGCTAAGGACAGAGCTTTGTATGAGGGAGATACTCCTTAGTTTTCAACAAAATTTAAGAAAATTTAGATATTGTAAGGTTCCAAATAGAATCGGCTTTCGGGTCAGCACATAGGTACTGACTACTGGGTTGGTGAATACCCTCGGGGACTAATAGTCCACCAGCAGTGGCATCGTTCCAGTGGTAACAAATGACTAAATACCGAAGTTACTGGGAATTTAAATTCTGCATATGAAACGATTTTACAAAACTGCATGCAAAAAATGTGAAAATAAGCCAAATGAACATTTTATTCATGAGAACTCTTTATACTTTTTGTAAATTGATCGTTTATCTGAACCCCCGTCAATTTTTCCACACAGTCATATTTCCCATGCAGAAAAATATTTTACAAAGACTTATGAAGAGAGGCGGTGTTTACCATTCCGTGGACTCAATTTTAATCGATTCGTGCTGCACGCTAGATATCCTATATCGCATTGACATGCACTTTTTTTGCTACGAAACCGTTTCCCGCTCGCTAAAGACGATCATTCCCGCTGCTCGCTTATATCGCTTCTTGAAGAGCCACACTGTATTATGGGTTAAAATGAAGTATTGTAAATGAAACCATGCTATTAAGGTAGATTTATACAAAGTTTTCGGTAAATACAAATTATTGAAAACTAATTTGCTGCAAAATGGAAGAAATAAAACATTTTACATCTATCAATATGTTGTAACAAAGAAACAGATATCAAGTATGTGCTCCGGTCCATAAATCGAAATTACAGCCTATCCGAATCTTCATTTTTAAAATGTGAGATCAAATTTATAGTGAAACCATGTCAATCTATATAGGCCTTTTCAGAAAAAAATAGATACAATCAAACAGTTCCGGTTGTCAACCTTTGGTAGAATTGGATATTTGGAGTTATCGTCAATTAATTTCTGGATTTTTTAAGTTGACCAATAATTATTACATTTTTTGATAACATCATTTTAATTTTTACACTTTATCAAGTAAGAACTAGAGCTGTCGCCGAATGGGAACCAATTATGCCCCAGCTCATTGAACCCTGAATCAATATGGCAAGTGCAAATATAAGTGTGTGTTGACACAGTACAAGTATGGACACAATGATATGCCTCCCCTTCTTCCAATATATATATATATATATAAGGGAAGTTCTGAGCCCGAAAATCAGTTCTATTGGTGCTAGGCAATTTTCCTGTAAGTTTCATCCATTTTGAGGCACTTTAATTTTCCCGCCTTTTTCAAGTTTCCATAGCAACGGCGGCCATTTTGAAAATTCTGAGACCCAAAATCATGTCTATGGGTGCTAGACATCCTACTTGTAAAGTTTCATCAAATTTGAAGCACTTTGAATTTTCCCGCCCTTTTTTCAGTTTCAATGGCACCAGCGGCCATTTTGAATATTCCAAAAGATATGTGTGTGCATATCTACTTGTTGTAAGTTAGATTCCTTTGAAGTAGTTGGAATTTGTTTTCAAGCTTTCTAAAAAACATTAATAGTTGTGTTTTTCATTCGTACGGACGGACGAACGAACGAACGAACGGACGGACGGACAAGGGTAAAACAATATGCCCCCGACTTTTCGTCGCGGGGCATAAAACGATAATTATATATATATGTGTGTGTGTGTGTGTGTGTGTGTGTGTGTGTGTGTGTTAAATAGAACAATTTATAGATATAAGGGTCTTTTATTTCTTATTTGGATATTTCAGATTTCTGTTTACAGAATTTATAGGATATGAATTTTATTTTGAAATATTTAGCATTTTCACTTGCTATAAAGAGTGGTGATAACCGAAAGCCAAGAGTGTTGTATCTCCACCTGACTGGAGAGTTTCAAGCTAGGAAAAGATAACAACTTTTTCTGAAAAGGGCTATATCTTATTTCTTCCTGCAGATCGATTCTTATCCATGGCACATATTACCGGCACCTGAATCGGGTTTTAGTAGCCCCGTATAGATATCAGTAATATATACTATCTTAGCAATCAATTATACCCTTTCTCCTGTCAATATTTACTACTAATGTAAGTGAGAACCGAGTCGTCAGTCTAAAACGAATAATCCAAGGACAATGGCAACATAAAAAAAAAGAAACAAAGATATAACATGAGTATGACAGAAAAGAAAAATGAAGACACACACAAACACGCACACTCAAAGATCAACAACACAGACTCAATAAAAACAATGGGTGAGATAAAGTGCAAACTCTTTTAACTACACAGTGGCGTAGTTCTACACGACGGGTGTCTTATAGGAAACAGGAGACGCTGACGCTACCCCTGCACCTGATCTCACCCATGGTTTTTTATTGGGACCGTGTTGTTCTTTTTCTACATGTGTGTTTGTGCCGTGCTCATGTTATGTCTTTGTTTCATTGTTTATTCGACGATGCCATTGTCCTTGGATTGTTCGTTTTAGACTGACGGTACAGTTCTCACTGACTTTTTCGTGTCAACATAGATCTTAGGCACGGACCATTTGATTTTCAGNGCTTATTTCTTACAAAAAATTGTAAAAGTTAACGGGAATATCTCTAAAATTAAATTTATGTTGGACGTAACGAAGGACAACTGTGTTGGACTAACATTGGACAACATCATGCTTTAGGCATGGACCATTTGATTTTCAGGGGGGGCCTGGGATTTTCACAAGAGCCGGGAAATTTTTTTCGCCCACTTCGCAGGGCAGATTATTTTTTTCCCATATACACAATGCAAGAAAATTTCGTTGAACTGTGTTGGACTAACATTGGACAACATCATGCTTTAGGCAT
>MJUU01011810.1:137232-156277 GCA_002080025.1 Modiolus philippinarum | reverse complement strand
CCCCCTGAAAATCAAATGGTCCGTGCCTTATATAAAGCAATATCTGACAGTTATATCATATGAATGCTTAATAGTCTTAACAGTAAGTATGTAATCAGAATTCTTTCTAAATGTCGTTAAAGTCTGTTGAAAGAGAAACATCATTGGGCAAATATCACATTCATTTTATTACTTGGACTCAAAAACTATATACTATTATATCAATAACAAAAATCTTACTACGAATTTCGTTGTAGATTATGGAATTTCTTGGACATCTTGGATTATCATATGCAGCTGCATTTATTGCCTCTCTGGCATTTGAATCACCAATGATGGGACTAGAAAAGGTTTTGTTTAAACGAGGAACCAAGAAGTAATACGATGTCAATTTTTACCCAAAAGAAAGTTGTTAGATATCTCAACAGTTTTTTATTAATATCAAAGACAAAACGTTCTTAAAAAATAGTGATTGCCAAGGATTAATACGATGTCAATTTTTACCAAAAAGAAAGTTGTTACATATGATTAATATAAAAGACAAAACGTTCTTAAAAATAGTGATAGCCAAGAATTAATACGATGTCAATTTTCAAAAAGAAAGTTGTTAGATATCTCAACAGTTTTTTTATTTATATAAAAGACAAAACGTTCTTAGAAGGTGAATAAAAGGATATGGAGTAAATGCACATGAGACAAAGTCTCTACAAATACATGGTAAAAAACAAGCAAAGGAACAACGCTTTTATTGTTGTTCTTCATCTTGAAGTCACCATGAGGCCTTCAACAATGAGCTTTGCTCATACCTCATAGTAAGTTCAAGACGGCCCCTAGCACCGGTTTAAACGGAATTCTTTGCTAATTGTCGAGCAACGCTACATCCATGTCTTTCTTGGTCATGGGTGCGGGATTGTCAACAAACATCAATTAAACAGGCAAAGTGTTCTTACAATCACTGTCATCCTTTGCCCGACAAAAGCACTAGTGTCTTAAGCTAGTGGACAACTAAAACATATAGACAAACACATGGCACTAATCAAGTCGAATGTAAGAAAACTTGGCGTTATAAAATAGTGAGATGTGGGCACTTAAAACAGGTGGTCTTGATTACATTTCGAAAATTACAAAAATAATTGCCAAAATTTGGAAGTATCAATAGTATATCCATATGAGAAATTCTCTCACGCACAAGTACACCATAACTGAAAAATATAGAGAGCATACATCTCTCGCACGGGGAATCGTTTTACGGACTCCACACTGCAGAAGAGACAAACTCCAGTCGTAAATGCTGAATAAAAGTATATGGAGTAAATGCACATGAGACAAAGTCTCTACAAATACATGGTAAAAAACAAGCAAAGGAACAACGCTTTTATTGTTGTTCTTCATCTTGAAGTCACCATGAGGCCTTCAACAATGAGCTTTGCTCATACCTCATAGTAAGTTCAAGACGGCCCCTAGCACCGGTTTAAACGGAATTCTTTGCTAATTGTCGAGCAACGCTACATCCATGTCTTTCTTGGTCCTGGGTGCGGGATTGTCAACAAACATCAATTAAACAGGCAAAGTGTTCTTACAATCACTGTCATCCTTTGCCCGACAAAAGCACTAGTGTCTTAAGCTAGTGGACAACTACAACATATAGACATACACAGGGCACTAATCAAGTCGAATGTAAGAAAACTTAGCGTTATAAAATAGTGAGATGTGGGCACTTAAAACAGGTGGTCTGGATTACATTTCGAAAATTACAAAAATAATTGCCAAAATTTGGAAGTATCAATAGTATATCCATATATATAATTCTCTCACGCACAAGTACACCATAACTGAAAAATATAGAGAGCATACATCTCTCGCACGGGGAATCGTTTTACGGACTCCACACTGCAGGAGAGACAAACTCCAGTCGTAAATGGTGAATAAAAGGATATGGAGTAAATGCACATGAGACAAAGTCTCTACAAGTACATGGTAAAAAACAAGCAAAGGAACAACGCTTTTATTGTTGTTCTTCATCTTGAAGTCACCTTCAACAATGAGCTTTGCTCATACCTCATACTTAGAAAACAGTGATTGCCAAGGATTAATACGATGTCAATTTTTACCAAAAAGAAAGTTGTTAGATATCGCAACAGTTTTTAAATGATATAAAAGACAAAACGTTCTTAGAAAATAGTGCTTTTCACATACCTGTGTTGTGTATACGTATTCACATTTCCCATGCAGTGGTTAGATCTAGATCTGTTGTTTATACTTATATTTACATAATTGAGTACTTCACTTCTTACTTTAAACCAACATTAGCTTTTTTATACCCTATCCAAAGAAGATGCAGTTAAACTGTTTTTCCAATGTCCGTATCAACAAACATTAATAGGACATGGATGGAGTAAATGCACTGGAGACAAAGTCTATATATATAAATAAATTGTAGAACTAGTCTATGGAACAACATTATTTTATCGTATTTCTTCATCTTGAACAACGGCATTAGAATATACCGAAGGAATTAAGCACAAGATTACATAAATCAAAGTAGAGACAAGGCAAAAGCATGGACACCAGAAGACGGAAGACCAAACACACTACATGCCCACAAAACTCACAAACACTACATATACAACACAAAAAACTAAAGCTCTAACAGTGTGAACTCTAAAAAAAACAGAGTGACATCAAGTGCTCCGGAAGGGAAAGTATGTCCTGCTCTGTACACAGCACCCGTCAAACTGTCAGTTCGTAATTTTTGTCATTTTTAACCTTTTGATTGTGGCCTATTTTACCATTTTTAATTTGTTGGCAAATGCTTTAGTTTGCTGTAGACTAGATTTTTTTAAGCAACACAGTTTCTCGGAGATGTAAAGTGGTCGTAACACAGAAATAAAGAAATAAAGGGTTCAAAATACCAAGAAATAGACCAAATGAAGTAATGTTTGTAAACAAGAAAGAAAAACAAAAGGCTGTAAATAGCATTTGAACCATGGGTAACGGGTAGTAGTTTCAGAGTCTTTCAATAAGATCCACCGTTGAACTTTGTGACCCGCTGTTGCCTATCTTTGATTATGTGCAGACAATTTTAAGGGAATCTGTCATGCGTATTGTAACCATGTATGGTCTAAATTCTGAAAGTGGTTTCCGCGGCAAACATCTTGGAATGTATTTTCCTAGGGTCCAATGTTAAATAAGTTCAAAACTTTGATCAGGTCTGGACCTGTAAGATATGTTTTTGGAGGGATTCGTCTGAGCACTAATGTTACCGAATTCGATTTTAATTGGATTAAAGGTTTTGGAGGAAATTTGTGAATTTGTTTTCATTGGGTCCACTTGTAAGCTTTGTTTCAACTGACGGTGATCTTCGATGAGGTATGGGTCTGCTGGATGACTTTTTTGAGGGAAAAACCTTAGGACTATTCTGACTTCTGTAGTCCTTACTGGACAAACAGCGTTAGAGAATATCTTTGCATGTGTTTTCATTTGGGCCCAGTGGTAAATTATGACCACCGATTTCAGAAATCTTTTTGCAAGATGGACCTGTAAAATACCTTTTACAGGGGGTATCAGAGGACAAATGTGACTAATTAGTTGCATTTGGACTAGTAAAGTAAGAGAAGATCTTTTGTGGTGTTTGTTTCTCATCCGCTGGTTTCCATAGATCTTGGATGAGATGCTGACCTTCAAGATACCTTGTTTTGAAACTTACTATCTAAAGACCATTGTGATTCTAATTGAAGTAGACGTTTCAGAGAAAAAAACTTGGAATGTGTTTTCATAGCGTCCAATGTTACCAAGTTTCTAACCGGAGGCCTTCATGTATGAGGTATATGCATGCCCGATACTTTTTTATAAGCACCATTCAAACATCATTGTGACTAAGTTTTGTGCTTGCGGGACAAGATGTTTCATTTTTCCGTAAATGGTGGTTTGCAGTGTAAGATGACCCGTGTAAGATCGATGCACGCGATCTCGTCTTACACGTATTAATGGCCAACCATAAGTGTTCATTCTTGTGATAAAACAATCGTCCCCATGGCTAAACATCATAAAACATCTGACGTCACAATGCAATGTACACTCAAATCGCGACGCATTTGTTCACACGGTATATGTTTGCATGTGTCTCTTTTCGTATTTTACGGAAGAAATAGGAACTTGCATTCGATCAAAATCCAAGATCAGGATATCTTTCACTCGTGTAAGAAATAATACGTCTTTTTCTCTCGTTTCGCTACGCTCAACTCGAGAAAAGACGAAATATCTTACACTTGTGAAAGATAGCCCGATCTTTAATCTTGTCTTATGCAAGATCCTATAATAATTAGAGATGTAGATCTTTGAATATGTTTTATAAGGTCCTCTGTTCTTGACTGGTCGTCATCTTGGAAGAGGTACGGATCTGTTGAAAACCGTATAAGAACGGAACATATAAGGACCATTGGGCCATCTTAGTTAAGGTGTATGCTTTCATAGTATCAAACTATGTTCCAAACTCGAGGATGAGGTACAGACCTGCCAAATCTAGTTTTCCATGAGGACAATAAAAGGGCCATTGTGACCAAGTTTCATTCGAATTGCCAGTAGTAACAGAGAAGATCTTTAAGATGACGCCAGGTGAAAGCTCACCATCTATGTAGGCATACCAACATTAAACTAGAGGCTCACACGAGCCTGTATCGCTCACATTGTGACTGGTTTTATTCATTGTCACCAAGAGATCATCCATTTTGATCTATACTATACATCAGTTCACCAGATGTTACTGTTTCTGAGAGGATATTCAAACATTTTTGCAATCTTGGATGAGGTACAAACTTAAGTCACAAGCTTTAAAGGAAACTACCAAAGGACTATTGTGACCAAGTTTGGTTTCCATTGGGTCAGTAGTTTCAGAGAAGAAGATCTTTGAATGCATTTCCCATACGGTCACTATGTTCAACTATGTTTCCCCTGGCGACCATAGTGGATGAGGTACCAACAAAAAAATCACAAACTTTGAAATGGATCATCAATGGAAAATTCTGACTAAGTTGTTTACAATTGGCTCATTAGTCCCAGAGAAGATGATATCTGAATGCATTTCACATAGGGTCACTGTCTTAAACTATGTTTCCCCCTGGCGGCCAACTTGGATGAGGTATGAACTTTAAAAATCACAATCTTTGATGGGGACTACCAGTGGACTATTGTGACCAAGTTTGGTCCCAATTGGCTTAGTAGTTTCAGAGAAGATCTTTGAATACATTTCACATAGGGTCACTATGTTAAACTATGTTTCCCCTGGAGACCATCTTGGATGAGGTACCAACATAAAAAAATTGATGGGTGTTCATTGGAACACTTGTGTCGCCTGCACTACAGAAGAGCTATTTTTGGTCCAGTGAAGCTCTAAAATATGCAAAATTAAAATTTTACTTATAATGTGCATGTCTTGATAAGGAGAAAAACATATTCTGCAAATTTGGTTAAGAATATGAATTACAGTTTTAAGAACTTGCAGATTAACAATCTGATTTACATATGAGAACAATCTGATTTACATATGAGCTTAGTGGCTTGGCAAACCTCTAGAATCGGTAAAAAAAATCTAAGTATAATGTGCATAACCAGACCTGATATACAACATATACTGAACATTAGGTTGGAATCTGACAGACAGTTGTGAAGGGGTCGAAGATTAAAAACAATTAACAAATGAGCTATTTTGGCTCTGTTAACCTCCTAAATCTGTAAAATCAAAATTTTAAATATCGGGTGCGCAACTATATCAAGTAATCAATGTATTCTGAAAGGCTGGTTTGAATATGATTTACAGTTTTGAAGGAGTTCCACATAAACAAACAGAATTAACAAATGAGCTATTCTGGCTCAGTGAACCTCTAAAACTGCAAAATCAAAATTTTAAGTATCAGATGCACAACTACATCAGGTGAACAACATATCCTGCAAGTTTGGTTGGAATCTGACTTATAGTTGTGATGGAATTGGGGATTAACAAACCAGATTATCAAATGAGCAAATTTGGCTCTGTGAACCTCTAAAATCTGTAAAATCAAAATTCTATATATAAGGTGCACAACTACATCAGGTGAACAACTTATCCTGAAAGTTTTGTTAGAATCTGACTAGCAGTTTTGAAGGAGTTGCGGATTCAAAACCAACAGACTCACAAATGAGCAATTCTGGCTCTGTTAACCTCTAAAATCTGCAAAATGAAAATTCTAAGTATCAGGTGCACAACTACACCAGTTAAACAACATATCCTGAAAGTTTGGTAGGAATCGGGAATGTGGTTTTGAAGGAGTTGTGGATTCAAAAACTGTCGGGACGACACAGGACGACGACGTAAGACGACGGATAGTAATCCCTATGTGTCGACTCTGCTTACAGCAGGCGACACAATCACAAACTTTGAAGTGGATCGCCAATTGACTATTTTGATCAGGTTTGGTTCCAATAGGCTCATTAGTTTCTGAGAGGAAGATCTTTGAATGCTTTTCACATAGGATCCTTATGTTTAACTATTTTCCCCTGGCGGCCATCTTGGATGAGGTATGAACATAGAAATCACAAACTTTGAAGGAGACCACCAATGGACTATTGTGACCAAGTTTGGTTCCTTGAGCTTCAGAGAAGAAGATCTTTGAATGCATCTCACATAGAGTTACTGTGTTAAACTATGTTCCTCGCTGGCGGCCATCTTGGATGAGGTACCAACATAAAAATCACAAACTTTGAAGTGGGCCACCAAGGGACTATTGTGACCAAGTTTGGTTCCAATTGGCTCAGTAGTTTCAGAGAAAAGGGTCTTTGAATGCCTTTTTCATAGGGTTCCTATGTTAAACAATGTTCCCCTCTGGTGAGATGCGAACCTGCTGGAGATGTGTAGAAATTGTAGTCCTGGATAACTTTTACACTTCTGCAATTAAAACTTTACCTCTATCGCAAATAGTTTTTGAAATAAAAGTAAAACCGTATAGAAATCGTGAAAGTTCAAAGAAAAAGGGGCTATAACTTCTATATAAGCCATCTGATTTTCTTCAAAATTGCAGTACATTTAGATCTTATCATGCTGACCACTTTTGCGATTTGAACTTCACCGAACACTATCTTCTACCATTTTCAATAAATAAGACGAAGAGAAACAAAAACAACTGGAAATTTTGAGGAAAAAGGGCAATAACTCTAAGACGGGTTATCAGATATTCTACAAAATTTCAAGGTGTGTAGATCATTTTTATCCATGTCGGATTTTCGATATCTGTAACGATTTCTAATTCATTTGCAAACATCAGCAATTTACCCATGTTCTATTTTTAGTAACAGCAGCCATGTTGTTGGGTCTACGGAAACAAAAATCACAAAATTGAAAGTGGATACCCTGATGATGATTCAGGCCAGGTTTGGTTAGGATTGGTACAGTAGTTTTGGACAAGAAGATCTTTGAAAAAGTTAACGGACGGACGACGGACGCCGAGTGATGGCAAAAGCTCGCATGAACTAATAAAAAGGTCAGAATAAGCCACCAAAGGAGAGTGAATAAAATGTAGTGCACTGCTAGAGGCTAAAAAAATTCAAGTCTCGGCTGACAGAATATAATGGAAGGCAACGATAAATGCGAAAACCTATTTTACTATTTTATTTACAAAAATGCAAACCGTATTTATTTGTATTGTAGTGCATTTTCCTTATGTCCAACTGTGCTACCACAACATCCACATTCCTTGTTCATGAATCGTGTGTATAACACAAGAAAACATGTTTACGGGGGAGGGGGATGTGGTGCTGGTGGTGGTGGCGGGGGTTGTGGTTGTGTGATAAGGCATAATGTGACGAGGTTTGGGTCTAACTTATTAATTTCATGCAGAGAGGAAAATGTGATTTCCTGAGCGTCAACCTATGTTCTGCGGTTTTCATTTTACGAACTGCACACTTGCCGGAATCCAAACATGAACGGAGCTTTGTGACGACTAATGTTAGAGAGATGGGTGGTTATGCGGTATTTAACAAGGGAATCGTCGGATGGCTGGCTTGTTAGGTTGTTAATATACATTTCCCCCTGACTTCATTTGTGAAGTTTTTCTTCATGGCCTTAGGGACCGACCATTTAACTTGAAGGGAGGGGGCTATGTTTTTTTCTAAGAAAATATTTTGGAGCTGATTTTATGTGAAAAAAATATTTTGGCTGCCAAAATGATGAAAAAAAAATTCTGAAGGGGGCTTTCTGCCCCCCGCACCCCCCCTCCCCCCCCCATAATGTTAATTTTGAAGAAAAAAAAATATGTTGTTAATACACATGAAAAAAAATTCCACGCGAAGCGCGAAAAAAAATATTATCTGTCCAGAAAAAAAAAAAAACATAACCCCCCCTTTCAGGTTATATGGTCGGTCCCTTAAGGCTCTTTGTTTCCTTGAATGAATATACTATCAATTTTGCGAAATTTGATTGTGGCCTCAAATGCCACTCACTATTAACCTAACCTGACAAAGTTGAGAAAAGTTGATTTCACAATATTAAGGTGAGATCTATTACAAAAATATGGTTACCCCTGCCATCTTTAACGTGCAGGAAGCGTGGCATTTCTTCTTACACGTGGACCTGAGTTTACATCCCATCCGAAAGATGGGCTGTGTATTTATTCATCCCGCACATCCACGGAATGGGTCCTATTTCTATATCCCGGGTAACCCTCGGGGTCAGACCCGTTTAGGAGGGGGTCATACCCCGCAAGCCGGAGATATATGGTCTTATTTCTATACCCCGGGGTTCCTTCGGGGACGCGAATCTAATGTAACGCGTCACAATAAAAACTACAACGTATGATTGGTGTTGACCATCCTAGATTATTTGCATCTAGAATAATGAACTTCCTTGCCAAAATGATGAAAAAAAAATTCTGAAGGGGGCTTTCTATCAATTTTGCGAAATTTGATTGTGGCCTCAAATGCCACTCACTATTAACCTAAACTGACAAAGTTGAGAAAAGTTGATTTCACAATATTAAGGTGAGATCTATTACAAAAATATGGTTACCCCTGCCACCTTACTCGACTTGTGAGGCTTGTTAAGGGTATATAAGGGATATGGGAAATCGACGACTTTTGTAATGGGATATGGGATATTAGAGACAAAAAGTACAAGGATATGGGATATATTGACTTTGGTAAATGGAATATTTCAATACTTAATGGGATATCTTCAATATTCAAAGGGATATTTTAGTCAAGACTTTAAATTAAGCAGTGCAAACAAAAAACTTGCATCAGAAAATGATTCAACACCGATGAATTCACAGTGGTCTGGTATAACGACACTGCTCTATGCTGTCTGCACCCGGAAACCAAGCATAAAAAAACCTAACTGAACCACACCCTTCATAGCGATCAGCTAAACTCGGGTGTAATTTTCCGTGCAAAACTAACCCTATTGTTAAGTCAATACACAATTATCCGAATGACGCGGAAAAATATAGTGAGCATTAAAGGAAACACACCATTCTTGCCGTTCAGTATACTATCTGCATCACTCTGTAATTAGAATTAAAATGTTAACCTTTTGTGTTTGAAGAACTTTGCTAATAGAACAACATGAGCAAAAACTTTTGAATTTTTTAAATATAAGACGTCAAAATTTGGCGGGGAACAGTTCTCTCTAGATTTTTCCTTAAATTTCCATTAGCTGTTTACATGCCTTAAAATATATTTGGAGGTTTATATAATTTCATACATTGTGTATTTTATGCATTTTAAAGTCACCTATGACCAAGAAAATATGATGCATGTGCCAAAAAAAATTAACCCTGCTTATATGGGTAAAATCTGAAGATATCGAATGCTTCTGAAATTCTGACACTCATACTCCTTTAACAATTGGATAAGTTTTACACGAAGAATTGTAAACACCCGAGTTCAGCTGATGGCTATGAAGGGTTTATCGCATACGATTAATCAGTAGTGTGCGGATGGAAGAACATACGGATAGCCAAACGGACAGGCAATTATGTACTACCTCAATATGGTTTTAAGACTAGACTCAACAGTGGCGAATCTAATGATTGATTGATTAATTGAATATTGTTTAACGTCTACTGAGCAATATTTCAGCTATATCAAGACGAGAACAAGTTTGTTAATAAATAATCACTTTGGGATATGGAAAGGGTCAGGGGACGGTAAATTCTGACTGCCACTAGAAAAGTAGGGTGAAACCGAAAGGGGCGGGGAAGTTAGCCTTGTAGCCGATCACCTACGGACCACTCAAAAGAGCTTGCTACGAGGGTTCTTTAACGTGCAGGAAGCGTGGCATTTCTTCTAACACGTGGACCTGAGTTTACATCCCATCCGAAAGATGGGCTGTGTATTTATTCATCCCGCACATCCACGGAATAGGTCCTATTTCTATATCCCGGGGTTCCCTCGGGGTCAGACCCGTTAAGGAGGGGGTCATACCCCGCAAGCCGGAGATATATGGTCTTATTTCTATACCCCGGGGTTCCTTCGGGGACGCGAATCTAATGTAACGCGTCACAATAAAAACTACAACGTATGATTGGTGTTGACCATCCTAGATTATTTGCATCTAGAATAATGAACTTCCCGACGTGGCTAAATTTTTATAAAGATACTGTTCGTTTGTTTATTATCTGCTCCTTTACATGCCATTTTTAAATCTTAGTGTACTGACCTTAACCATTGTGACAAAGCTAAAAGGGCACAGAGAATGAGCCTGTATCGCTCACCTGACAAAATGTTTCTAGTGTGATATCTTAGCAATCCCGCATCCATGGTTAAAGTGACATGGGTGTAGCAATGCTCGACATCTAGCAATGAACTCCACTCAAACCGGTGCAAGGGACCGTCTTGAACTTACTATGAGGTATTAGCAGAGCTCATTGTTGAAGGCCTCATGGTAACTTCAAGATGAAGAACAACAATAAAAAAGCGTTGTTCCATTGCTTTGTTGTAACATGTATTTGCAGACACTTTGCCTCATGTACATGTACTCTATGTCTCTTCATTGCATATTCTAAATTACAAAAATGATGTTTTCCAAAATTGTTTAATGTAAAGCGAGTATGTACTCCATTGGAAGCCGTGCTTTTTGTCAGATCAATTGAAATGAGCATTTTCATACATGTAATAAAAATTTCCTTACATCATTGAAGTGCAGTTAATGAAAATTTTCTTCAATATCTCTAGAGCAAGCAGATAATGAAAATGGTGATTTTCCCAAAGGGTTCAATGTTAAACTATGTGTTCAGCACTGGTGGGCATGTCTTTCATTAGATCGGAGCGAAATGAACAATCTTTGTAAAGGATCTTCTATGCATCATTCCAATACAGTTAAGTAAAATTTTCTTCAACATTTTCAGAGCAGACGTTTGCTTGAATTTGCTCCAGTGGTTCAAGAGGAAAGGATAAAAATGTGATTTTTTCCGTATGTGTCAAATGTTCAAACTATGTTGAGCGTTGTTGTTAGATCTGATTTCCTTCCAACCATGGCCGTGCTCGATTATCCTGTTCAGGTCATGTTCTGTCTGTCCAATCGAGTAGCATAGAACAGGAACAGAACACCTAATATGGCGATCAAAATCTGCATGATCGTAATTTTTACCGTGGCAACCCTGAACTTATTCGAAAATACATTGTACGTAATTTAATAGATTCTACCTTAAAGTTTACACAAAAACATGTTGGTAACACAATTTAGGTTCTTCTGCGACAATTTTACAAAATTTTGTTTAAAACTAAGGTGCATAGTTCTGTCCTTACCTGAATTTTGGCTTTTCTTTTTAGATCCTTTTGGTTATTTGTTCCCTGTCAATTTTTACACGCTTTTCGGTTAATGGACTTCCAAATGTTTTGGTTTTATCTGCACTGATGAGGCATAAGTTGTCGAAATGCGCATATGCAGATAATGAATTAACAGTAACTTCGGTATTTTGTTATCTATTGAATATATGAAAATCATTCGGACTCCTAAAATTGTAAGAACATGTCTTTTAATTAATTGCTATTGATCTTTAGGTCAAGGAAAGTTATTTCTATGTTTGGCGTCAGCGAGCGCTTTGAAAATGTGTAATTGTAAAACAAAACAAACAAGGACTGTTTTTCGTTTTTGTAATTGAAATGGTTTTTTTAATCGTCACTATAAGAAGACCTCAGATATAAATTATTATTAGAAAACTTTTTAAAAGGATTGACATAAACTGGAATGGTAAAAAAGTTAGCAACGAAAAGAAATCTACTGGTTTTAACTTAATTCTGAAGACCATTGGTCACATCTTAGTGTGATATTTTCAAAGATTCTTTCCTTTTTTTATTTTTTTTTTTTTTTTGTGTGTTTCTTTTTTGTTTTTTGTTTTTGTTTTTGTTTTTTTTGTTGTTGTTTTTTTGCCTCATACCCTCCTACATTTCAAAAATAAAGTTGACACCAAACAGAGAATTAAATTGGTTTGGCATTATTGATAATAAATTTAATTCAACCACCGAAACTGGCAGGCGTATACATTTCCACTAATTTGTAATTAAGATCGGCAGGTGTATTTGATAATGACTGTGTGTATAACTTTCCGATGAATCTAACATAAATAATTATTGAATTTCAATTCCTTGTATGATCA
Source organism: Modiolus philippinarum (assembly GCA_002080025.1). Lineage (NCBI taxonomy): Eukaryota > Metazoa > Mollusca > Bivalvia > Mytilida > Modiolidae > Modiolus > Modiolus philippinarum. The sequence goes on along the minus strand of MJUU01011810.1, from coordinate 143,675 downwards.
ACTTGGATATACAATGAGATTTTTAACGTTTTCATCGATAAAATAATGCATTTCATTCAATACTCGTTCGTATTTTTCGCCGCCATCTTGAATTCATACGCTGTTCCAAACGCACCACCTCTCCAGTTGGCAAGTCGGAACACGTTCTGCACAGCTGTTCTGTGACCAACTCGATTACTGTTCAGAGTGTTCCGAAGCTATAATCGAGCACCACACCATAGCTCAAGTACAATTTAGTCAAATCAGTTTCCTCCATAGTATTAGAGCAAGTAACGTAAATGATATTAGTATTTTTAACGAATCAGAAAAAAATTGAGCAATCTTTGTAAAGGACATTCCAATCATCATTCCTATACAGTTTAGTCAAATTTGCTACAGTAGTTTCAGAGCAGATGACTAAAATGATTATTTTGCAATAGGGGCCAATGTTAATCAATGATCAGCACTGGGCGCCATGTTTTTATCGGATCGGAACATGTTAAGAAAATGCAATGCACCATCATTCCTATGAAGCTTGGTTTAATTTGCTTTAGTTACAGAGGAGAGGATGTGATTTCGCAATAGCATCTAATGTTAATGGTGGTCGTGTTTTTTATCGAATCATAATGAAATGAGCAATATTTATAAAGGACCTCCCATATATACATTTAGTACATAAAAGGTAAAAATCCTACGATTTCATTGGATAATCTGACGTCACTATATTTGAACAGTTATTTGTTTACCTTGACAGCGGGACACTATACTTGACGACGGGACTATACCTCACGTGACTTCCGGTTTACTATACTTTGCATCTCTTTCACTTTGTTTGTTTTCTGTTATGTACTAAATTAATTACGGACTTCTCCCTCGGGAACAGTTTTCCTATAGTGTTGTCTGGTGCGAGTAGTGCCCTCGCCTGTCGGCTCGTGTACTATACACACCAGACAACACTACAGGAAAACGGTTCCCTCGAGAGAAGTCCATAATAGATTAGTAATGCCTGTAGTTTGGTTGAATTGCTTTAGTGGTTCCAGAGGAGAGAGTGGAAATGTGATTTTCCCATAGGATCCAATGTTAATTAGCACAATCTTCAGTACTGGCGGTCATGCTTTTTTTATCGAATCTAAAGGAAATTGGCAAACTTTGTAAAGGACTCCCAATACATCATTCCTGTAAAGTTGAATTTGCGTCAGTTGTTTAAGAAGAGAAGTTGAAAATGAGATTTTCTAAAGGGTCCAATGTAAAATCTATGCACCGCTTGTGTCCTTTTTTATCTAATCGAATCGACTTGAGCAAATATTGTAAATTACCTCACATACATCATTCCTGTAGAGTTTGGTTGAATTTTTTTTTTCAGTTGTACCAGAGGAGATTAAAATGTGATTTTTCCATAGGGTCCAGTGTTAAACCTATGTTCCATGCTGGCGGCTATGTTTTCATCGAACTTGAATGGAATGAGCAGTCGTAGTAAAGGGCATTCCATATATCCTTCCAGTAAAGTTGAGTAATTTGCTTTAGTGGTTTCAGTGGAGAAGATGAAATTGTAAAAAGGTAACGGACGAACGACGGACGCTAAGTCATGGCAATAGCTTACTCTGATTAAAAAAAAACAAGAGCTGTCTCCGCATAGCAGACAATAGGTGTAATGAACAAGTTTGTAAAGTAACTCCCGGATATCATTCCTGTAAAGTTCAGCATAAATTTGATTCAGTTGTTCAAGAGAAGATGTAAGTGTGATTTTTCTTAAGGGTTAAATGTTAAGACCATGTTCTGCACTGGTGCCAATGTGTTTTTCATCGAATCGAAACAAAATGAGCAACATTTGTAAAGGAACTCCCATACACCACTCCTGTAAAGTTTGCTTAAATTTGCTTCAGTTATCCACAGGAAATGTTCAAACGTGATTTTTCAATAGGGTCAGTGTTAAAAGCTATGTTCCACACTTGCAACCATTTTTATTGGACTGGAATGGAATGAGCTTTCGTTGTTAAGCTATGCTGAATTTGCTTCAGTTGTTTCAGCGGGAAAGATTAATTGTGAAAGCTAACGGACGGACGCAAACTGATGGCAATAGCTCACACTGATCCGTTGTGCCAGATAAGCTAAAAACAAGAGCTTTCTCCGCAAAACAGACAGTTTAAGAGTGTGTGGACACATTGTCAGTTCAGATGTGAACAATTTCAAGTGCAAACATAATCCCCTAAAAATAAACAGAATGTAGTATTCCATCTATCTGAAAATGCATCCAACAATATGGTATGGCAAATATCCAAAGCTTGTGACCAAAGTTAAAGTTTGTATTATTTACCGTTGAATTTAACGTTGAAGAAAAAGGTGAAAACATAAACTAAGCGTGTAAACAGGAAGTAGTACCAAGATATTTATGAAACGCATCCCATAACATGACATTAATTCAAAAAGCTTGTGACAAAATTTAAGTTTGTGTCATTTACTACCTCGACCTAAAATTACTCTGAAATGAAAAAAATGACTTAGTCAGTTAACAGCAAAAAGTATCCTAACAGGTCAGAAAATATATTAACTAAACAAGGCTTGTTACAAAATTTTAAGTTTGCGTCATTTATTATTGCAAAGAAAAACCGGACGAAAAAAAGGTATGAAACATTGACTTAGTCGGTACAGGAAGTAGTAACCCGACAGGTCTGAATAAGCATCCAACAATACAGCAATAAACGGGAGCCGGTGTAAATAATCAGTCGCCGGAGGTTTGCCTGAGGTGGATTCTTTCTGAACTTGTATGGACTAAAAATGACAATGATATATTAAAATGGTTTTCTGTTCCTTGATTGGTCTAAAGTTAGAACAATGTAAAGTTTTACTACGAACCCGTAATAAAACTTTACAATCATCATACTATAGGTCGTTCGAACTCCACGGTATGTTTTAGATAGTGTGTAATGAAGTGTACAACCCCTGAAAATCAAATGGTTTCACAGTATGGGAACCTGTGCGCCTGAAATATCTGTTTTACGGTTTTATCTGTATTTTCGCGGAAAATCCACTACAACAAAATATGTCGGATAAGTTTTTCATGTTTCATTGTTGAAAAAGAAATATTTTGTTTACAAAGCGGGGTTTATTATTTATCTAGTTGATTGTCAAGTGTGTCTATATCCGCGGTTGTGAACAAGTTGTCCCACGAGAGCTGACTGCTTGTAATTATTGCCTCTACATTGCGTTTCAAAATAATGAAAAGCTAAACTTATTTCGCTCTCACTTCTTGAGGTAACTATAAAAGATAATTCTTACTTTCATGCCAAACAACAACGTATGTAGTTGCGTTGTCAAGAAAATCGTTGTTTTAAAAAAATATTATGGAGGCTGTTTAAAGTAACTTTTATACTGTATGCTGTTTAACGAAACTAAACATTATGTGAAAAACACGGTAAAAATGAATGTTGAGGAAATTTCAGCTATATGCGATAATCAATGAAGGGATATGGAGTAAATGCACATGAGACAAAGTCTCTACAAATACATGATAAAGACAAGCAATGGAACAACGCTTTTATTGTTGTTCTTCATCTTGCGAGTTTGTTTCGGCAGAATGTTTATACCAATTCATTTTTCCGTGTAACTCTTCATCAGTACATAATTGAGAAAGATATTACGCTTTCGTCTTCCGCTATTTTGAACATGTTTTTCAAAGAATACAACAGTTTTGATCTCCCCCTTTTCGTTTTACTTTTAGAAATCATTTTGAAATTGTGAACACCTTAGATATATCGATCATCGCCTCTGAAACTACTGAAGCAAACTGTAATAAGATGGCGTAATCAAGGTCTTTCACAATTTGCCGATTTCTTTCCAATATATTCACAAACCTCGCAGTCACTTCAGATTTTACCCTTTTTGATCTTCATGATAATACCTAAACCCGCTGAATCAAACTTGACAGATAGGATGTATGGAAGGTATGAAGTTTGCTTCCTCTCAAGCTACACAATGGCAAGACCACCAGACAAAAAAAAATTACAGTAAGAGCAACTGCATTTTGATCCCCTCCTCTCAAACTACCTACTAAAAGAATACTCAACCAATAATTACAGCTGGAATGATGTATGGGAGACCCTTAACAAAGAGTGCTCGTTTCAATCTGATGTATTAAGCAAAAACATGGCTACCAGCACTGATCATATTTTGCTATCAGATCCTACTGGGTAAAACGTATTTTGACCATCTTCTCTTAAGGTGAGAGGAACGTAAATCAACACCCCTAGCGGTGAACGTTATAAATTTACTTTGGAATGAACGTAAAATAATTTTAGATTTCACTTTAAATCGTCGTTATTTCAAATTGTATCCTACAATTTTTCTGTAAAACTGATATGATGTTGCCAAAGTGATTCCCGATTTATTGATATATTTTTTTCATATGGTCACCGAGTTCGTTTTCGTGGTATACATGTTTATCATATACTTCGATAAGATATGATTAAAATTTTACCCCTCGATAAAACCGGATGATTTCAACAAAAAAAAGGACAAAGCGGGCTGATATGTCATCGTTATCATTATCGCATGCCTTTACGTCACTACTCGGAAGTTTTATCACACGCAAGTTCGTGTATTTCCGTAAAAACGATAAACATTGCACACGATATTGTCATACCAAATAAAGTACAATAACAAAATACTAATACTGCAATTTATAACCTTGAAGATATTTTTCAGCTGAAAATCTCTTATACAGTTGAAGAAAATGATAAAAATATCATTACATGTCATTTTTCATATCACATCCTTCATCAGCCCTTGGTCATAAAATCATCCCTCGAGCCTGACGGCTCTCGGGCTGATATTACGACCTTGGTCTGATTAAGGGTGTGATATGAAAAATGCCATGTAATAATCTATAAATATCACTAAATAGAGGTCATCATTCAAATCACGCCTAAAATCATAGCTTTTATCGACGACGTTATTTTGACGGCGCGTTTTATCGAGAAAAATCAATTTTTAGTGAGCCTAGCCTTTATTCAACTTTTTATACCGGCGAAACGAATTCGGTGACCCTATATAAAATTTGCATCATTAAAACGGAAATTTCATTGTTTTTAACATTCCATTTTTGTAGGAAAATTGTAAGATATGTTCTAACAATAGCACGATTTAAAGAAGATTGTTGTTCTATTTTCTGTACGTTTTACATAGATTCTACATGAATTCAACATAGCTTCAGTCGTATTTCAGACACTCAGATTTTCCTTCACTTTAATATCCAGCTCTGTGTAATGCACTTTCATGTAAAATTTTATCGAAATCCGGAAACATTGATATTAACGTTCCTATTACCGTAAACTAAGCAATGGAATTTTAAAATAAGGAGTTACAATTTTGTCTCGCCAGCGACGAAAGTCGCGGAAAGCGAGACATAGGCGTGCAAAGTACATTTGTATGGCTGCGACGGCGTAAACTCACGTTATCTTATAGAAACCTTTGATGCAGGATCTTTAGCGGACACAGAATCATGTGACCTTGACCTATATTTCGAGGTCCAGTGCCCAGGTTAAGTGTTTTGCTAAAGTCTATTTCTCAATACAAGTAACTACAAGTGATATGTCACTACAAGTGATATGTCAATGATAATTGGTACATGTATATAGCTAGGTCTTGGTTAGTACATGTCAGTCTGCCATACGGCTTTTGAACTTGACCTAAATTTCACTTTCCAGTGCCCAGGTTAAGTTTTTTTACTTCAAAAGTCTGTTTTTCAATAACTACAAGTGTAAATAAGTCTAATTACCCTTGTATTTATTCAAACATGTTTGCTTTTTATTATTGATGATCATTTTATTATAAATTTATTCTAAATTTAATTTGATACAGTCTATTAACCCTATGTTCAAAGTTATATATGCTGCTATTTGTTCTGTTTTTTTTCCTCAAATATGAATTTATCTGAGTTTGGGTATTTCTTCTTTGTGTGCTTCTAAGATGTATATGTAGCAAATAACAACATACTGGGGTAACTGTGAATTTAGGTTCTGCATGTGCGCATTTCGACAACATATGTCTCATCAGTGCAGATGAAATCAAAACATTTTTATCCCCGCACTTTCGAAGAAAGTTCGGGGATATTGTAATACCCTCCGTCTGTCCGTCCGTCCGTCCGTCCGTCCGTCCGTCTGTCCGTCCGTCCGTCCGTCCGTCCGTCACACTTTTCTTGTGACTCAAACTCCTCCTACATTTTTGGATTTAGGGATTTAATTTTGTTGTAGAATTGTTGCATATAGTGTGCAGATGCGCAATAAGCTTTCGGATTTTCGATATTGGTCTTGGTGCAAACAAGAGGCCCCATGATGTCAATTTTTACACATGTGACATGTGACACAAACTCCTCCTACATTTATGGATTTAGGGATTTAATTTTGTTATAGAATTGTTGCATATAGTCTGTAGATGCGCAATAAGCTTTCGGATTTTTTTATATTGGT
>MJUU01011810.1:100709-136241 GCA_002080025.1 Modiolus philippinarum | reverse complement strand
TTCCTGAAAGTGTCAAAGACCACTTATTTTTTGGAATTCTACCTAGCAACCATACTTAAATTGTTTATTTAGTTTAGGAAAAACATTTTCATCAACTGGATTTCAAAAATATTTATTCCAATTTTGGTTAATTTCCTGAAAGTCTCAAAGACCACTTATTTTTTGGAATTCTACTTAGCAACCATATATCCTAGAATTCTTTTAGTAACAATAATGACTATCAATAGGTAGATTTCAAAGATAATGAAAAAAATTATGCCAAGGGTGTATAACAACTGTTTTCTGTGTCAAACAGGGAGTGCGGGGATAGCTGTCGTTTCCGACAACATCTAGTTTATATTGTGTTGAAATTGCAAGAATCTTTATAATGCAGCTACCTATATAATCAAAATTTTGCATGAAAGTTTGACTTATCCTTACACTCTGTGACAAGAAGTTTAAAGGTTGTATGTTTAGTTTTCTATGAAAAACAGCCAAATAATTAACTCTTCAATTCAATGGCATGGCATTAAAAACTAGATTTCTCAATTTGACAATAAATGATAAAATGTTTTCTTTTCTTAAACAAAATGTTGAAATGGCTCACTTGACCTGTTAATTATTCATGAAAACGTCAAAAAGGCTACAGATTAGACCGTCAATAAGATAATTCAGGCGCACAGGTTCCTATACTGTGTTACCGGACATGTATGCTGTTTGACATGTTTTCCTGTAAAAACGTTCTACAGCCTACAGATTGTACCGTAAGACAGACATTTCAGGCGCACAGGTTCCTATACTGTGGGTCTGTGCCTAAACAAGTGAGAACATATGGCCACAAACGTGCAGCACAGTTTACATTTGAATATAAAGGAACACTTAACAGCCCGTTTCCATCTTGATATCATTTTGTGTGGGTTGTTGACCAAAATCGAACACCTTCACAGGGATTTACAAACACACACTACATATCATATATCTTTATTAAGAAAAAAAGCTAAGAGCCGGTAGTTTTTTTATAGAAAATCTAATTTTAGAAAAACAGAGGATTTGACAAAATTTCTGGAAAAACAGGGAAAAGCTTGACGGAAGTTGTGACGAGCGGAATGACTTAATGATGGACACGGGTAAGACAGTCATATTTCTCTTGCCTGTTTTCGTACCTTCATGTACATCTTCATATAGTGTCCTTCCTTTGTGTAAAGTTTCAACCGAAAATCCTTCAAATGGTTATAGAGAAGTTGCGAGTAAAAGAAGTATGTATAGACCGACAGACATGTGGACTCCTACTTCCTAAACTTCGTTTGCTGGAGTTATAAGGATAACAAGAGGCTCTCAAGAGCCTCTATCGCGCGCCTGGCCCTTGATTAACATAAGACTTTTTTTGTTTAAGAGCCCATCGTCAAAGTATAGTTCCAATATGCCCAAGTAGTTTAAGGGGAGAAAGCATCTGTTAGTTTTTCCCTGCTGGTAGTCATCTTGGATAAGGTGTAAACCTAAAAAAAAATATTTTAAAGGGCCACATAAAGACTATTTTGACCAAGTTTGATTCCATTGGCTCAGTCGTTTCAGATGAGAAGATGTTTGAATGTGTTTTTCCATCGGGTCCAATGTAAAAATCAAATTCCTAGCTGGCCGCCATGTTGGATATAGCGGAAAAATAAAAAACGCCCTTTTGCATGGGATCACCCAAGAACTATTGTGGCAAGGTTTGGTTGTAATTGGCTCGGTAGTTTCAGTGAAGATCTTTGAACGTGTTATCCCTTAAGGTCCAATGTTTAAACTATGTTTGCCGCTGGCGGTCATTTTGGATATCGCATAGACCTGAAAAACATCCTTTTTTGCAAGGGACCATCCAACGACTATTGTGGCCAAGTTTGATTCCAACTGGCCTAATACTTTCTGAGGATAAGATCTTTGAATGTGTTTTCCCATATGGTTCAATGTTAAATCTATGTTCCTTGTTGGCGTCCATGTTGGATAAAGCGCAAACCCGAATAACACCTTTTTGTAAGGGACCACACAAGACCTGTTGTGGCAGAGTTTGGTGCCACTCGTCTCAGTAGCTTCAGAGGAGAATGTCTTTGAACATGTTTTCCCATAGGGTCCAATGTTAAAACTATGTTTAACGCTGGCGGCCATCTTGGATATCGCACGGACTTGAAATACACCTTTTTTGCAAGGAACATCCGGCCAAATTTGGTTCCAGTTGGGTCGGGCTAATACTATCAAAGGAGAGATCATTGAATGTGTCTTTCCATAGGTTCTAATGTTAAAACTATATTCCCTGTTGGTGGCCAAGTTGGATAGAGTGCGAGCCTGAAAAACACCTTTTTGTAAGGGACTATTATGGCCAAGTTTTGATCCAATTGGCTCAGTAGCTTCAGAAAAGAAGATCTTGGAATCTTTGAACATGTTTACCCATATAGCACAGACCTTACAAACACCTGTTTTATGAGGGACCACCCAAGGACTATTGTGACCAAGTTTAAGTACAATTGACTCAGAAGTCTCAGAGATCTTTGAACGTCTTACCCCAAAGGGTCAAATTAGCACAGTAGTTTCAGAGGAGATCTTTGAATGTGTTTCCCAATGTTAAAACTTTGTTCCACGCTGGCGGTCATGTTGGATATGGCGCAAACCTGATAAACACGTTTTTTGTAAGGTACCATCCAAGGACTATTATCATACCTGTTAACCTTCTGAAACCCAATTGCAGATTTTGCGTAGCGTCATTTTCGACTTGTATCCCAGGTTTCCCCTGCCAGTATGTTATGAGAGGTCTGCTTTTGACATGTGCTTAGATGATTTCTGTCAAATACATTTACAACAAATGTATACAAACCAGTTTATATTTTAACCGGTGTAACATATATGGAATGCCAAAAGGGTCAAAATTCTAACATTGCTACTCTGTTTTTTGAAACTGGGAAAATGTAACTTGTTAATTTGTAGTTCGTAATTTGAAATTCTAAAATGGTAATTCTTTTATTGCAACTGCGAAAATGTAATTACTTTATTGTAACTCAACAATTGTCAATCTGAAATAGGTAAACTAAAACTTGTTATATTACAACTTCGAAAATGTAAATGCGTAATTTGAAATGCGGAACGCGAGACTTGTAACTTGTAATTCGTTACTTGTGAAGTGTTATTGTGACAACAATTGCTTTATTGCACTTCTCTTTATTTGTTAGTCTGTGCAATTTCATGTTGCAACCGTACGAAAGTGTCAATTGGTCGTTTAAAATGGGAGACTCGAGATTTGTAACTTGAGACTTGTAACTTGAGAAATGTTATTATGACGACAGACGGCGCCTCATGTAAGGAAGCCGTGAGGGGACATAAAACGATAAAGTTTTTTTTAATCTGTTATCTCGAGAAAACAAAACACTGTTATATGGTGATAATGAATTAAGTAACTGTTATCTCGAGAAAACAAAACACTGTTATATCATGATAACGGATTGTTTAACCGTTATCTCTAGAAAACAAAACACTGTAATATCGTGATAACGAATAAATTAACCGTTATCTCGAGAAAACAAAACACTTTTATATCGTGATTTCATAGGGTCCAATATTAAATCATGTTTCCTGATGGTAGCCTTTTTTTTTTGCGGATCAGATAAATTTAGGCAATTGTGAAGGACCTTCCATGAATCGTTCCTGAAAAGGTTGGTTCAGTTTACTTCAGTAGTTTTAGAGAAGATAGCCAAAATGTTCATTTTCCCATAGGGTCCAATGTTAAACTATGTTCGGCCCTGGCGGCCATGTTTTTTTGGCGGCTCGAAAAAAAATTTGGGCAATCTTTGTGAAAGACCTTTTAAACATCATTCCTTTAAAGTTTGGTTTAAATGTGTCCAGCGGTTTCAGTGGAGACAGTCAGAATGTGAAAAGTTAACGGACAACGGATCCCGAGTGATGGCAAAAGCTCATGTGGCTTTTTGCCAGGTGAGCTGAAAATGTGTCTATGGGGCACGGATGCCCCACCAAATGTTTAGTAATGATACATGTGTTCAAAATTTTTATCATAGTATCGGCAAACAGAAAAGTTAATCTGTGACGAATCTGAAAAGGGGAGACACAGTACAAGTCATCATACTAAAGCTTCAGACCAAATATCAAATCAATTGTACGTATAGAAGATGAGAAATCCGGCTTTGACGAAATTTTTGCCTTGTTACATGTGTTCAAAATTTCAATCATATTATCGGCAAAGTGGTAGTAAATGTGGAAGTAGACGTGGAAAGGGGAGACAGTGTACAAGTCACCATACTTAAGCTACAAGCCAAATATACATATAGAAATCTTTGACGAAAACGGATGGACAATTAAAAACTTACGGCGGGGCGAAATAGTGATTTATTAATCTATATACATGAAAGAGATCGGTAACAGAATGTCGGTTTGTAGTTGCCGACATCTATAGATTTAGATCTCGGAGAGTCTGGTGTTTTGCACTTTACAATTATTTTAGATAATTGACTTAATAATTATATTCTATTGTATTTCATTCGTTTTGATCACTTACAAATGTATTCATAAAAATCGGTAAAAGAATGTCAGTTTAGAATGGCAATCGTCGTATAATTGAAAGTCCGTCATCAGTACGAATCCGGAAGGACCCAAAAGTTTTTGATTATTACAAATGTAGTTTGGGTACTCTATATCCGCCCATATACAAATGTAAGTTTGGGCATTGACACGACAGCGTTTTTTTTTCTCGAGATAACATTTAAACAATTCACTATCACAATATAATGGGTTTTTTTTCTCGAGTTAACGGTTACCCCCCCCCCTCCCCGGGGGAATACTTGCTGTAACTTAGATAGTATGAGTGTGCCGCAGCAATGTGTCATGTTTTTGCTATCAATTTGTCTTAAACAGGGTATCTTTACACATGTGCTGTCTTGAATAGGGTAATTATTTCCACATGGCCATCCCAGAAGGTAGATTTCAATATATTTCCTATGAAAAACAGCCGTTTAAACCTTGGAAAACTAATGTTTAACCAGAGACGTATAATCAAAGAGATTGGCAACATGACAAATTCTGGTCAACACAACCACCATGGCAAAATACTTTCCAGTATTCATAACTAAGAAGTTGTAATCACGGAAATGAAAGAAGAGTTTCAAAAGTTAACAAGGCACATCACGATCTCCGTTGTCAGATTTCCACATTAAGTCTCCGCTTATTTACCAATATCTTTTTTTTATTAATCAATATTTCTAATTCAAATTATCGAAACACAACTATAAACAATTTACTTTTCGGTTTCCAAACATGCCAAATATGTCGACTCAATTAAATGTAGTTAAAGGTAGATCGACACTAATACACGGCGCATTCGACTGGCGCATTTCTATACACTAGTCAGATTCCGAATTGACTTGATTTTCAAGCCGGAATATTCCTCTATTAACCTTTTCATGGTGACGTCATAATAGATTGACATACACTTTCCCGCGAATTAACTCCCTTTTCGGGTAAATATTGTGTATTTTGTTAACTTTCTTAATCAAACGGTGATTTCATATGAAAGCTAAACAATAAGCATGTTCTCACAGTTCCCTATATATTCTTTGTAAATATTGCTGAAAATACTGCATTTGGCCTAATTTTCAAAGCCTGATAACAGGAAAAGATGATCGGTGACATATCATTTTTATTTTATTTTTTGAACAAATAGACTAAGATCTACAAAATATCTCAAAATAAAAAAAAAATCTGTCTGATATTTTTATTAGGATCGATCTACCTTAAGAAGTTCTGGTGTGGTCGTATCATAGAAAAAAGAAGGGAAACGGGGAATGTGTCAAAGAGACAACGACCCAAAGGGGAGTAATAACAACTCAAAGCCACCATAAGATCTTCAATGAATGGTGAGAAAACCCCACACCCAACGGCAGGTCGGAGTCGGCCCCTGAACAAAGAGCAATCAAGTCCAGCGAAATAAACATCATCCTAGACTCCTAGACTTCATGAATGTTTTTAATAATATAAGATGATAGTAGAGTTGCCAATCTCTATAATAATATGTCTCTGGTTTAACACACCTAGACCAGCAATATAAGATATACATGTATATCCACAGAAATTTCACTGCATATTTTCTTGAGCAAGGTATTGATTTTAGAAATAAGTCTTAAACAGGGTATAATTTTGCCATTTTGGTGTGTTTTTTTTCTTCATTTTTTCTGTTTTAGAAATGGTCCATGTATACAATGTATAGGGTTATCGGCACGGAGTATTACCCAAATTATTTTTAAGGAGCTCCCCAACCCCCCGCTGGGGGTGGGTGGGTGGTTGGGGGTTAACCAATCCATTATCACGATATAAAAGTGTAATGTTTTTTCGAGATAACAGTAAATTAATCTGTTATCACGATAACGGTTAAGCAATTTGTTATCACGATATTAAAGTGTTTTGATTTCTCGAGATAACACTTAATTAATATGCTATCACGATATAAAAGTGTTTTGTCTTCTCGAGATAACACATTAAAAACATTCTTTCATCGTTTTTGTCCCCCAATGCCTTCCGTACATGAGGCGCCATCTGTCGTCATAATTACATTTCTAAAGTTACAAATCTCGAGTCTAGCATTTCAAATCGTCAATTGACACTTTCGTACGGTTGCAACAACATAATTGCAAAATAAGAAGTTTGAATTTACCCGACATAGACTGACAAATATAGTCAAGTGCAATAAAGCAATTGTTGTCACAATAACACTTCAAAAGTAACAAGTTGCAAGTTACAAGTCTCGCATTCCGCATTTCAAAAGGCATTTACATTTTCGAAGTTGCAATATTACAAGTTTTAGTTTACCAGTTTCAGATTGACAATTGTAGAGTTACAATAAAGTAATTACGTTTTCACAGTTGCAATAAAAGAATTACAATTTTCAAATTACAAAGTACCAAGTTACATTTTCCCAGTTTCAAGAAACAGAGTTGCAATGTTAGAATTTTGACCCTTTTGGCATTCCATAAACATAATGATTTATACTAATATTTGGCAATCGCAAATCTTAACTTAGTCATAGTGGAAATAAGAATAAATCAGTATATATCAATAAATAGGTAAAATCATATATTTTTTAAGTTCAACAAAACCATAAAATATTGTGAAAATGTCAAAAAATATCATTTCAGAGCATGTAATTTAGATAATTTGCAAAATATACCAATAAATTCGGGTATTTCAGTGTGAACACAAAAATCTTAAGGCCATTATTTAGGAAATGGAAAATTATACAAGGGAGGTAATTAGCGGTATTTTTATAGAATTGTCACTGCTGACTGATTGCAATATAAACAACACCTGTCTTCATTACTGCCCCAAACAGCAATAATTAATCAGTCTAATTAACATAATTACCTGTAAATACTGATTGACAAAAAATCAATAACTGGCATGTACGATAAGATTATTTCACCTGGATAATTATCAGTTTGACAACATATGATTGCGGGAGATTTTGCAGGAGACATTCACAAAAACGGGAGATTTGTGTCTCCCGGCCGGGAGACCATCTCATTGCAGGAGAAATGTCAGTTTTGTGCCAAATTGCGGGAGTCTCCACCAGAAATACCTATGACTATTATTGCCAGAATAGTCCGGGGGTGATGTTCCTCTGCAAAAAAAAGGTTTTTTTTCAGGTTTGCGCTATATCCAACAGGGCTGCCATCGGGGAACATAATTTTAACATTGGACTCTATGGGAAAACGCATTCAAAGATCTTCTCTGAAACTACAAGCCAATTACAACCAAACATTGCCACATTAGTTCTTGGGTGATCCTTTTAATAATAATAATAATTCTTGACGAAAAATTTCCATATATGGTTATAACGGAAAAAAATAAGATATCGGCAAACAGGAAGAAGATGAGTGCCGTGCTTGAAAAGGAGAGACACTGTACAACTCATCGTACCAAAGCTTCAGGCCAAATATCAAATCATTGCTACATACATGTACACAAGCTCAGAAATACTTGACGAAAAATTTCAATATATGGTTATAATGGAAAAAATCAAAGTTGTCGGGAAACAAGAAGAAGATGAGTGACGGACTTGAACTTAAGCTACAGACCAAATATAAAATAATTTCTGCATACACAAGCTGAGAAATCCATGACGAAAAATTGCAATATATAGGTATAATAGGGAAAAAAAATTACTAAGTCGGTAAAGAGGAAGTAGTATTTGCACAGGTCTGAAAATGCATCCCACTATTTTGCATGACCATACAAAGCTTCTGACAAAATTTCAGATCTGTGTCTTTTACCATTGCTGAGATAAATGCGACGAATGCGTGTTACGGACGGACCTACACACACACACACACACACACACACACACACACACACACACACACACACACACACCAAAAACAGTATACCTATGGGGAGTGGGGGTATAATAATATATTTTTAAGTTCGTCCAATTTGGGCCCCATTTATCTCATAAACGTGCATGCCACATGAACTCCGTTTAATGATACTGTTTTCAAATTTCATAAGAAGCACCTTGAAGGAAACTTCATCAAAATCCTAAAAATAATAAATTTCTACAGTTAAATATGTGAAAACACCCATTTCAACCCCCTTTGGTTCCTTTTTCTGAAACATAAATGAATCCAAAATTAAAACCCCAACTTATGCGTGAACCAAGAAACATAATACTCGATTTGACAATTGTCCATTCACTTGAACCTAAGTTATGCTGTTCACAGATGCCGACGCCTTCATCATCATACCACTATACGACAGAAAAAAATAGTGGACGTATAAAAATCCATTAATTACATGGTTTAATTTACTGATATGATCTGCTCTGACGAGGTATAAGTTGTTGAAATGACCACATGCAGAAATTAAATTCACAGTAACTTCGATATTTTGTTATTTATTACCACCGGGTCGATAATTCAGCTGGTGGTTTATTAGTCCCCGAGGGTATTGACCACCCCAGTAGCAAGTACCTCGCTGCTGACCCGAACAACGATTGCATTTGAAATCTTGCAATATCTGAATTTAAGAAAATTTGTTCAAAACGTACCTCTGTCCTTAGCTGATTTTTGCCCTTTCTATATACATGTATATCATATCGGTAAGTAATATGTTCTATTTCAGTTTTTACATATATTTCGATTTTGGATTTCCAAATGCTCCGGTTTGAATTGCTCTGAAGAGACAAGTTGTCGAATAGCCATATATGCAGAAATAAAATTCGGTATTTTGTTATTTACAAAGGATAACCTGAAGCGATATACATGTATCATAATAAGGAGGGATATTTGCCAAAATTACAAGTATAGCGGGCAGTAAAATGTCCTGATCCTGAAATGCAAGCAAAAGTTGGACCCATGACTTGTATTTTTGAAAATATCCCGACGTTTTTTTTTAATATGATACATGTAGTATCTGTTTAATTATACTTAAACGTATAGATGACCAGTGAATGGTAGGTACGGAATACGACTTAATTACATGTATCTTATCTTATCTTATCTGTAGATACGAACAGATTGAGAATTTAAATTAATAGTAACTCCGGTATTTAGTCATTGAATCCCTGGCGGAGAATTTGATGGAAAGGCTGCCTATGTCATGCTGTCATAGACTGACGAGTCTGTCTAAAATCCGTATAATCCTTAAGCGTAACAGAGCAATGTGTAGTGAGCCAGGGGGCAGCACTAGTCAGTCTAATGCTGTCACAGTAGGGTCTGTAAGTCTCGTCATGTGACACCGAGATATCGCGATAAATTTGTAATTTGAAAACGTTTCCCGCCAAAATATGAAGTTTCAGGATTATGACGTCCAAATCTTTTGTTTGAAACGTCATATTTTTTTGTTACAAATGCAACTTCCGGGTACAAGGTATGTGCCCGGAAGTTTCAAAATTGAACGAGACTTACAGACCCTATTCGTATTGGATATGAGTTGCCATGTTTTTGGAGTTTATATTGAAATTTCCCCATTACTTCCTTTTGCTTCGGTAATAGTCTGCCGATGTTTTATCAAATATAAGGCTTGATAAACTGTCCCCAACAGTGACCGATTTAAATGTCAGGCGTCGAGATAAAAATTAATGTTTGTAATTACAAATAGCTCAGGCGCGGGCCCAGGCAATTTGAAAAGGGTTGTTCCAATTAGAAAATGAAAGAAAATATCGCCGGGCAAAATTTTTGGGGTTTTTCTTAGTAAAACATCAGGATATTCATTAAAAACTAGAAAACTGTGAGCAAAACTCACTGATATATACCCCCGCTCCACCATTTGATAATCAATCAAATTCTAAATTAGAAGATGCAAATCTACATTATGCCACAAAGACCATGTCAAAGTTTCATGAAAAACTATTCAGTGGTTCAAGAGGAGTAGTGGATAAGAGATGGGTACCCACTTGTAATGTACTGTCAAAGTCCATGTTTTGCTATGGGAAGCCCCAAAAATCAATTAAATCAAATTCTGAGATAGGAGGTGCACATCCATATTCTGTTACAAAGACTGTGTTATAGTTTCATGAAAATCTATTCAGTGGTTCAGAGGAGTAGCGGATAAGAGATGGGTACCCCCTTGTAATGTATTGTAGAGTTCATGTTTTGCTATGGGAAACCCCAAAAATCAATCAAATAACCAGAGGCTCCCAGGAGCCTGTATCGCTCACCTGGCTTCAGTTGCCACAATCACGGTAACATTGTAAGTTATACAGTTGATCTTCAGTTTCTCAAACTTTCGTAGCTCAAACACCTCCAATATCTTGAACTATTTTTAAAGTCTGATCATGTTTTACTATATTTCTTTGTTGGGGTTTTTTGACAAAAACGTTCTTGCTAAGGACCACTTTAGACACCAGTTTTGAAGTCAAGATGTCATTTTGAAAATGGCAGTCAACAAACAATTTTCAACATTGGTTTTGAAGTCGCAACATCAATATCTACTTGGAAATCAAATTTCATTGAAATCTGACAATGTTGAATTTTCCCGCCTTTTCTGGCGGCCATTTTAACAATGGCAGTCAACGTACAATTTTTCACATCAGTTTTGAAGTTACGACATCAAGACCAATTTGGAAACCAAATGTCATTGAAATCGGACAATGTTGAATTTTCCCGTCTATTTTGGAGGCCATTTTGAAAATGGCGGTCAACGAACAATTTTCAACACCAGTTTTGAAGTCGAAACATCAATATCTATTTGGGAACCAAATTTCATTGAAATCGGACAATGTTGAATTTTCCCGCCTTTTTTGGTGGCCATTTTGAAAATGGCGGTCAACAAACAATTATCAATACCGGTTTTGAAGTCGCAACATCAATATCTATTTGGAAACCAAATTTCATTGAAATCAGACGATGTTGAATTTTCCCGCCTGTTTTGGCGGCCATTTTGAAAATGGCGGTCAACAAACAATTTTCAATACCGGTTTTGAAGTCGCAACATCAATATCTAATTGGAAACCAAGTTTCATTGAAATCGCACAATGCTGCATTTTCCCGCCTTTTTTGGCGGCCATTTTGAAAATGGCGGTCAAAAAACAATTTTCAACACCGGTTTTGGACTCGCAACATCAATATCTATTTGGAAACCAAATTTCATTGAAATCGGACAATGTTGAATTTTCCCGCCTTTTTAGGCGGCCATTTTGAAAATGGCGGTCAAGGAACAATTTTCAACATCAGTTTTGAAGTCGCCACAGCATGGAAAACATTTCATCAATTTACACTTAACCTTCATCTTCTATAGTTTTGGAAATACAAGATGAAAAATACGAAAATTTTAAAAATTCGGTGAAAAAGGGGCAATATCTCCTACAAGGGTTTATGGATTTTCTTCAAAATTTCAGGGTAGGTAGATCTTGATGTGCTGAACATTTTTGCAATCTACACTTGACCTCTATCTGTTACACTTTTTGAAATAAAAAATAAAAAATGCAAAAATTTTGAAAATTTAACGGAAAAAGGGCTATAACTCCGAGATGGGTTTTCAGATTTTCTTCAAAATTGCACAGTGGATAGATCTCATCATGCTGATCATTTTTACACCTGTCAGATTTTTGATTTCTGTAACGGTTTTCGAGTTATTGGCCAAAAACTGCAATTTACCCCTATGTTCTATTTTTAGCAATGGCGGCCATGTTGTTCGACAGAAGGACAAACTGAACATCATGTTGAGAAGCCATACCCTGATGATGATTCAGGCCAAGTTTGATTACATTTGGGCCAGTGGTTTCAGAGGAGAAGATTTTTGAAATTGTTGACGGACAGACGGACGACGGACGCATAGTGATGGCAAAAGCTCACATGGCCTTTTAGGCCAGGTGAGCTAAAAATCTATTCCGTGGTTCAGGAGGAGTAGTGGATAAGAGATGGGTACCCCCAATGTGTACATGTAGTGCATGTTTGGCAATGGGAAACCCCAAAAATCAATCAAATCATATTCTGAAACAGGAGGTGCACATCTACATAATGTCACAAAGCCTGTGATAAAGTTTCATGAAAATTTATTCAGTGGTTCAGGAGGAGTAGTAGATAAGAGATGGGTACCCCCAATGTGTACATGTAATGTTATGGTAAAGTCCATGTTTGGCTATGGGAAATCCCCAAAAATCAATCAAATCAAATTCTGAAATAGGAGGTGCACATCTATATTATGTCAAAAAGAATGTGTTTCAGTTTCATGCAAATTTATTCAGTGGTTCAGGAGGAGTAGCGGATAAGATGTGTACATGTAATGTAATGGTAAAGTCCATGTTTGGCTATGGGAAACCCCAAAAATCAATCAAATCAAATTCTGAAATAGGAGATGCCCATCTACATTATGTCACAAAGACTGTATTAAAGTTTCATAAAAATCTATTCATTGGTTCAGGCGGAGTAGCAGAAAAGAGATGGGTACCCCATGTGTACATGTTATGTAATGGTAAAGTCCATGTTTGGCTATGGGAAATCCCCAAAAATCAATGAAATCAAATTCTGAAATAGGAGATGCACATCTACATTATGTCACAAAGACTGTGTTTAAGTTTCATGAAAATCTATTCAGTGGTTCAGGAGGAGTAGCGGATAAGAGATGGGTACCCCCATGTGTATACATGTAATGTAATGGCAAAGTCAATGTTTGGCTATGGGAAACCCCAAAAATCAATCAAATCAAATTCTGAAATAGGAGGTGCACATCTACATTATGTCACAAAGACTGTATTTAAGTTTCATGAAAATGTATTCAGTGGTTCAGGAGGAGTAGCGGATAAGATGGGTACCCCCATGTGTACATGTAATGTAATGGTAAAGTCCATGTTTGGCTATGGGAAACCCCAATAATATCAAATCAAATTCTGAAATAGGAGATGCACATCTACATTATGTCACAAAGACTGTATTAAAGTTTCATGAATTCCGGAGGAGTAGCGGATAAGAGATGGATACCCCCATGTGTACATGTAATGTAATGGCAAAGTCCATGTTTTGCTATGGAAAACCCCAAAAATTTATCAAATCAAATTCTGAAATAGGAGGTGCACATCTATATTATGTCACAAAGACTTTGTTAAAATTTCATGAAAATCTATTCAGTGGTTCAGGAGGAGTAGCGGAAAAGACATGGGTACCCCATGTGTAACGGACGGACGGACGGAAAGACGGACGGAAGGACGGACGGACACCCCACCACTATAAACCCCCACTTTTCAAGCGGGGGGTATAAATGCATGATTGTCCAAAAAGGGGGGTTCAACCCCCCCCCCCCCCCCCCCCTTTGGATTCACCAATGTAGCTTGCTTGCATCTACAATTTTCAACTTTATGACCGAGCAAACCCAATCAATGTTACAATAATAAAACAAAGTTTTTTTTTATTAATTTATTACCAAAACTTTCTTCTCGGCATTTTTCATTGGTTATCTATTTCATTTTGCTCTTGATTTCATATAATTTCTTTATATTTTCTACTTTCCTTTCCATTGCAGCAGCAGCACTGAGAGAAAGATATATTTTGGCAATTAGTGCAGCGCCATCTGTTCCAAAGACGACAACAACATGGGCGATAATTTTGGCAACTGCTTCGATATATTCCTGTGTAGACATGTCATATAAAATAGCCTTGATGATTTCCCAAAAAGCTGCCAAAGGTACACCGTCTTTAAGAAACATGAAAATAGCCAGTGCTTTTTGCCATTTGTTACCAGTTTCCCATGCCTCGAGGAATGCGTCAATCGCCCTCTGGAATTGCGTCGAATTCACTACCTCTTCTGCAGCATCCATTGCTGCTCTCATCCGCATGTCATTTATATGAACTGCTATACCGATTACACTCAAGATGAAAAAGAAAATTTCTATTACAAGACTAATATATTGCCATCTAATTGCTTTTTCCACGTCTTCTATGCTGCGGAACGATAAAGATGGCATAAACTCTTTTCCACCTCGTGTAATGTTAACACGTGGTACAATCCCAAATGGTTTGTCCTTTATAACCATGATATATGTTTCAATGTCGAAAGAACGTTTAATCATATTGGTAACAGACCTGCCGATTTCACCTGCTAGTTTGGATTCAATTTCTCCAACCGATGCTTTGTTAAGCATGCCTAATAATTGTTTGGCCAATAACTCCTCTTGTCTTGATTCAGTGGATAAAATCCCCCGAATGTCATCCTCGTATCTTCTATATTGTCGGCGGAACGGTCCACTGTCCAAAATACTTAATGATTCCTTCATAGCCACATCTATACAGAATTAAAAAAAGAAACGCTAAATAAAAGCAATAAGCCACGTGTTTACTTGTGGTTTAATTCCAGATATTTTAAACATAACAAATAAACTTAAGCTCTCTTTATTTTAATTCAGTGTAAAAATAAAAATTTGGTAAGAACACGGAACACATACATGTGCTCTCCGAAAGCCAAGAGCACATGTATGTAGAGTCCGGATCCCAGAGCCCACAGCCTTAGTGTTGGAAACCGGATCCCTTATTTTAGAGCCCCACGTTCAAACCAGAGGCTCCCTGTATCGCTCACATGGCTTTCATCTGCCACAATTAAGCTAACATTGTAGCCTATACAGTTGAACTTCAGTCTCTCCAACTTTGGTAGTTCGAACATCTTTGAAAATGGGTGTCAACAAACAATTTTTAACATTAGTTTTGAAGTTGTGACATCGATACGTTTTTGGAAACCAAATTTCATTGAACTCGGAAAATATTGCATTTTCCCGCCCTTTGGTGGCCATTTTGAAAATGGTGGTCTACGAACAATTTTTAACATGGGTTTTGACATCAATACCTATTTAGAAATCAAATTGCATTGAAACCAGACAATGTTGAAATTTCCCGCCTTTTTTGGCGGGTCAACGAACAATTTTTAACATCAGTTTTAAAGTTGCGACATCAATACCTATTTGGAAACCAAATTTCATTGAATTCGGGCAATATTGAATTTTCCCGCCTGTTTTGGCGGCCATTTTGAAAACGGTGGTCAACGACCAATTTTCAACACCAGTTTTAATCAGTTTTGACGTCGCCACAGCATGGCAAACATTTTATCAATTTACACTTAACCTTCATCTTCTATAGTTTTGGAAATAAAAGACAAAAAATATGATTTTTTTTTAATTCTGTGGAAAAAAAATGGTACAAGGGTTTTTGGATTTACTTCAAAATTTCAGGGTTGGTAGATCTTGATATACTGAACATTTTTGCAATTTAAACTTGACGTCTATCTGTTACACTTTTTGAAATAAAAAATATTAATAAAAAATGAAAAAAATATAGAAAATTTAACGGAAAAAGGGCTATACATGTAACTCCGGGATGGGTTTTCAGATTTTCTACAAAATTGCACGGTAAAAGATCTCATCATGCTGATCATTTTTACACCTTGTCAGATTTTTTATACCTGTAACGGTTTTCTAGTTTATATTGGCCAAAACTGCTATTTGCCCCTATATTCTATTTTTAGCAATGGCGGCCATGTTGTTTGACCAGCCGACTAATCGAACACAATTTTGAGAAGCCATACCCTGGCGATGATTCAAGTCGATTTTGATTTCATTTGGCAAAGGGTTCAGAGGACAAGATTTTTTAAATTGTTGGCGGACGGACGACTGACGAAAAGTGATGGCAAAAGCTCACATGGCTTTTTGGGCCAGGTGAGCTATAAAGGATCGAGCCCAGAACATAAAGTAATGATGGAGCTGGTCGCCCTAGGGCAGATCTTTGCAGGAGGTAGATACTCTTTATAGCTTTATAAATCTTCTGAACATATTGTTTTTTTTTCAAACGGTCCAATTTTCAAGGCAGTTGTTCTTCCTTGATAGCAGGTGAGATTTGAATGACACAACAAAATGGCAAGTTTCATAATGTACTTCCAGTGTACATGTCCATACATTTTTTATGAAACTTTAAAAAAAAAACTTATAATTCATTACGACATCAAGGGCTTATTGTACGCTGCGTGTCCTGCAATGGAGATTCCAGATTCATTTCATAATAAAGATTTTTTTCAAGTCAGTTACCATGGTTACACGCGTTATTGGCTTAATTCCAATAAGCTTATCTCAAAACTAATTTTAAGTACTACATGTACACGCCGGGTATTCCGATACACAGAACCGGAGCGGGCACAAAAAACACGGAGCTCATTTTTGTTTACATGTGGTAGGGAGGGTACGGAATTTTATTAATAAGTCAACAAAGCCTATGAAATTGGTGTAAATGAATTGTCATATTTATTTTACATATGATAAGTTATCCACACATAAAATTTTACTTCCCAAGATCCTTTAATAAACTGTAGGGAAGGATTAGATTATCCAAGTTTGCTATTTTTGACGGCGATGTCTCTAATAAAAGTGATGGGACGTTCATGTTTTAGACCATATCCCAAACATCAGTGATTCCGTCTTTTCATTAATATCTACTGGACATTTTCTGAAAGTATCAGTTCCCGGAAATCATTCTTTATATCATTATTTTGCGATTTTTCCAACAAGGGTGCGTAATTATGGGCACAAAAAACCGCGGAGCTTTAATTGATAATGGCACACGGAACACGGATACCGGGCACAAAGAACAAAATATATTGGAGAGAAGAAAGTACAGAAAAATGTCAGAATCACTACATGAGATTAATTAAAGACATCTTGAAATATCATATTTACTCAGAATGAGTCCCTATAGGGATTGGGTATGGAAAGAAAGCCTAACAATACTACGATTTAATAAACAGTGCAGTGATTAGATATATTATTATTAGTGTTCACCAACCCAGTAGCCAGTACTTCGGTGCTGGCCCGAAAACCGATTTTATTTGAAAACTTGCAATATCTAAATTTAGGAAAATTTTGCTACGGACTATCTCCCTCTTGCATAGCTCTGTCCTTAGCCGATTTTTGCTTTCCTATTTAGATTATTGGTAATTTGTTTTCTATCAGCTTTAACACATATTTCGGTTCATGGATTTTCAAGTGTTTTGATTTGATCTGCACTGAAGAGACATAAGTTGTCGAAATGTGCATATGCAGAAGCTAAATTCATAGTAACTCCGCTATTTTGGTTTTTATTACCAGTGGGCCGATGCCATTGCTGGTTGACTGTTAGTCCCCGAGGGTATTCACAAACCCAGTAGCCAGTACTTCAGTGCTGGCCCAAAAAAAACGATTTAATATGAAAACTTGCAATATCTAGAGTTAAAACCTAATGATTATATTCCCCTCTTATATAGCCCTGTCCTTAGATGATAATTGCTTTCCTATTTAAATCCTATTGGTAAGAACTTCTTTATCCGCCTTTACACGTATTTCGGTTTATGGATTTCCAAATGTTTTGATTTGATCTGCACAAAAAAGACATAAGTTGTCGAAATGCGCATATGCAGAAACTAATTTCACAGTAACTTCGGTATTTTGTTCGTTATTATACTGTTATTGCAATTGGTAACACAGCGAACATTGACAGAAAACATATATTGATGCACCCCGATCAAGGGAGGGGGGGGTCCAGGGGTTGGAACCCCCTTTTTTCTGGTCAATCATGTATTTTTTAATTAAAATCCTAGTGTTTTACCAAGAAAACCCCCCAAAAAAATTTCGCGCCTCGCTCCGCTAGGGATATTTTCTTTAAATTCTATTTGAAACCCCCCTTTCGAATTGCCTGGATCCGCGCCTGCTTAATATCGACAAATAAGCTAAATAGGTGGAATCCAATGCTCAGAAAGGGTACTTTACACACTATTTATGAAAGATGGTACTGCGCTTCAATAAACACGATGTAAATATCAGCAGAGACTTATTATTTGATAGTCCCATTACAGCCCAAGTAAACAGATTAGACTATGAGGTTATAGTTTAAACTCACAATTATTACCCTTTTGCCTCACCCCTGCCGTTTCGGCAATGACAACTGTGTTGGCAATTCGAACTTCAATGCTTATGTTAGTTGTAGGTCAATAGTTCTAGTATTTGGTGCGCATTAGTATCGGTAAAATTTACGCAAATACCTTCTCAAATGACCCAACCCTCGAGTCATGCATGAGTTTTTCGCATGCAATTAGAACAGACTGAATCAATTGTCCTAACCACATGATATTTGATTATCAGTTGCGTCTTGAGTAGTACACACCAATTCCATGCCAACGACTCCTTAGCTATGTCCACACCCAGATGGTGTCCCTGAACCCTCAGTCACGCATGAACTATCACGTTAAGTTTTTTACAAGCAGTTAGTACAGCCTGTATCAGCAGTCCCAACCCCTTGACAGTTCACGTGCACTTGCATGTAGGTTATAAAGTTTGATATGATTATACATTGTACATGCCTAAACATTCTATATATGTTCTAGCGCTTCAGATCAGTATCTTACTAAAGCGACCCCGCATCCCTTCATAAAGGGATTTACTTTACTTTGCGGTCCCTACCCCAGACCTGATCTTTTGGCTTTCTTAGTATGCAAACTGTAACCCATAATCTAAGGTTAAAATCGTCAACAAATAAACCAATCGACAGGCAGAATGAGTACAAGCATGCAAGTTAAAAAAATCTTGTAGACACGATAAAAAAGGGATATCCTGTAATTACGAAGACAGGTTGACATGTCGACAGACCGACAGTCAGACAGGTCGACAGACAGACATGATGCATTAAGAAATTACATAAAAAGTGAAATAAAAGATATCGTGCAGATTTCCAACAGGATGACACACAGACTCACAGATTGACAAGACAGACAGAACGACAGGAATACATTATAAAGCAAGACAGGTAAAATCCAAGACGGTTCTGGCGGGGTAAAAAGGCCATTTTGCAGCATGATTGGTGAAAAATTACCTTAAAATAGGCGAGATACGTGCTCTTATATCTATATGTTAAATTGGTTGGCCAACCTAAGCGTGATACGTGATTGATCGATTATTAAGTTATTAATATCCAATTAGCAATATTTCAGCTATATCAGGAAGAGAACAAGTTAATTGATAAAAACATTTTTTAATAAAAGAAAAAAGAAATAAAAGTATAGAAGGGATAACCGGGGTTAAAAGGGAAAAGAGGAGAAAAGGGTAGGGGCAGGAAATTTAGACTTCTATACGAATCGCAGCGAGTCTGTTCTCCTTAGAAAAATAAGTCTGCATGGAGCGTGGTGTTTCTTCACACAGTATGGCTTCAACGGTTCATGGTCAGGTTTTCCGTATTATGACTTTACTTCCCCGCACAGACAGCAAATTTACACCACCTTAGGATGCAACTTGAAGCTTTGTACTCTGAGTAAATGAAAACCGATTCAGATCTTCTCTGAGGCTACTGGGCCTAATGAAATAAACCTTGGCCATAATAGTCATTGGTTGATCCCCTGTAAAAAGGTGATTCCAACAAGACGGTCGCCAGTTGAAAACATACACATTCCTTCACGAGTTTTTGCTTGATACTTTTTGGACATATTTTCTGTACCTCATTGCAATTTTGATATGTGATTGTTTGCAATGTTTCACTATGCCTGAAAGTGTCCCTTGCTTGATATTACACTATTTTTTACATTTTGGTAGAAATAAAAGCAAAAATTTCAGGGACAAAATCTGAAATGCCTTATTGCACAGTAAACCCGTTGGGATTGGGTAATTATGTTGCTAGAATATTTTGCTTTATCAGTTATAGAAAATAAAGCTTGACAAACAATTTCATATTCTGAGATTTAATCTTATAAATACTGATGCAATACCCATTTTTCAACGTTTTTTAACCTTCAGTTGATTAACTATTTGCACACATTTGCATTCAAGTCATAGCCACTGCAGAGAGCAAGTCGAAACTGCATAAAACTTTCAACATCATTTATTTTCAATTGAATAAACTCCGCGTTCCTTGTATCATTTGAATGTGTCCACTCCGTGTTCCATTGTATCATACTCCGCGGTTTTTTGTGCCCATAATTACACACCCTGGTTTGGTAAATCGTCGAATAAAGATATCACGAATGAATTCCGGGAACTGATACTTTCGGAAAATGTCCAGTAGATACTAATGAAAAGACAGAATCAATAATGTTTTGGATATCTTCCTAAACATGAACGTCCCGTCACTTTAATTTGCGACATAGCCGTGAAAAATAGCAAACTTGGATGTTTTATTCGTTTCCAACAGTTTATTAAAGGGTCTTGGGAAGTGAAATTTTGCCTGTGGATAACTTATTATACGTAAAATAAATATGACAATTTATTTACAACAATTTCATAAGCTTTGGTGACTTATTAATAAAGATCTGTACCCACCCTACCGCATGTAAACAAAAATGTGCTCCGTGTTTTTTGTGCCCGCTCCGGTTCTGTGTATCGGAATACCCGGCGTGATGTAATTTAATGAATAAAAATTTACTTTGCACTTGTATCATGTGGGATTATTGACTCGGTGCTTGCAACAACAACAGTAAAACAAGATTCTGCTAAGGAGGTTCACTCCACATGTTTTGGGATTTCAGTAAGATTTTTAGGAATTCTCTGGTTTTAAACATTTAAAAGCATATTATTTTTTGTCCATGGACCCCTTTAATTTTTCTCATAATTTCATTTTATACATCATTCTTTCAACAAAATTATTAAATTCTATTTATTCTGTCACATGCATTCATGGTCACACCTGGCTAATGTTAATCCTATGAAAAATCCGAGGAGTTCAGTTTCCCGCCAAATTTTCAATCACTTTTGATATCTCAAAAACCAGATCATCAACCAATATCAATTTTTTTTTCACTTAAATTACTTCTGTTTTTCATTTTCTAACAAAAAATCACATTTATTTGAAATCCTATTGATTTTTAAATGGAGTGGCGAACCCCTCTAAGAGCATCTATTGCTCATCTTCATGATATGTAGTTCTGTGGTTACATTACTATGACTGCTGGTTGCCATCCTTGGTAAAGCGTTTTTTTTTAAGCGTGCCAACCAAAGACTTATATTCAGATTGCATGTACAACTGGTTTCAGAAATGAAAATCATTGAATACTTTTCCAAAAGAACCTCTTAAATAGACCACTGAAGATTTGTTATAAAATTGTTCATGCGGTTAGAGAGTACTAAGTATATGATACCGCTAGCAGCCATCTCGGATGAGGCATACACATTAAAAGTCAAAAATTTAGAAGGGGGTTACCCAAGATGTTGATATTAAATTGGGTTTAAATTTGGCAAGTGGTTTCAGGGGACGATCTTTGAATGAAAAGTTCATGGTGGACAACGGACGCAAAGTGACTGAAAATTTCATCAGCGGTATAACAGCTAAAACATACCTATCCATTAAGTTTAAAAAGGTTTGGTTTACCAAAGTTCGACTATTTCAGGTTTGTCATTTTTACCTTATTTCTGAAACTTAATCCGTTTGAACACCAATTGATAGGGTTAGAGGGTTAGGGTTATATGTTATCTATCAGTTTTTAAACATCCTTGAGTTTATGGTCTCCAAAACGTTTTGATTTTATCTGCACTGAAGAGACAAAAGTTTTCCAAATGCGCATATTCACAGTAACTTAAGTATTTAGTTATTTGTTACCACTAGGTCGATGCCACTGCTGGTGGACTATTAGTCCCCGAGAGTATTCACCAGCCAAGTAGTCAGTACTTTTGTGCTGACCCGAAAGCTGATTCTATTTGTAACCTTACAATATCTAATTTTTTGTAAGATTTTGTTGAAATCTAAGGAGTATCTCCCTCATGCAAAGCTCTGTCCTTCATATTTAGATCATATTGGTTACATGTTCTCTATCAGTTTTTAAACATCTTTGAGTTTATAATCTTCCATTGCCTTGAAGAGACATAAGTTGTCGAAATGAACATATGCAGAAATAAAATGAACATATGCAGAAATAAAATTCACAGTAACTCCGGTATTTAGTTATTTGATTTAAACCAGACGACAAGGAAAAAAATATCTCGTCGATGCTCATACAAAAAAGCGAACAAACAACCATACCAAATACATGTAAATCATGCCAAGTTATATTCAAAGAATCACTCAAAAAAGCAACACATTACATACATGTATAGTAAGTTAAATGTAAATCATGCAAATAGGTTTTAACATACCTGCAAGGTAATGTCTTGTAGATGGAGTAAATTGTCCCGAAGGATCGGGAAACCAATTGAAAGGATTTAACAGGTTGCCAACTCTAAAAAAGAATAATGTAAAATTTTTATTGATTTACACAGAAAAAACAAATCGGGTATACAACAAGAAATCACTCTAGAACAGGCGTTTACATCCTAAACGTGTTTATACTAAACATGTTTCAGCCATAAAGTGATTGTGAATTAAACAAAATCATAAACGTGTTTATGGCTAAACATGTTTTAAATGTGTTTAAACTTAAGCGCAAGTTTTACAGTGGCGAAGGAATCTTAGGTCGGTAATATTTTCAAAAGCGAATATCAAATTCATTTGATCAGCTAAAACAGTAAATAACATAACTTCATTGGACGATAATCCATTGTTTGTATGTAAAACACCATTAATTCGGTAACCGTTTGGCACATATATATGTTTATAGTGAATATAATCCTTATTGGGGACGAACTAGTTCCAAAGAAGTGTTTAGTGTTACATATTCAAAATGTTGGCAAGAGTGAATATTGAATATTGCTAGGATAATTTATAAGTCAAATTTAAATAATTTTATCACAGAATTCAGCTTCCGAAAAAAAGGCGGGGGTTCCAATGATGTTCATGAAAAAGAGTGTTCTAGGCCCTTTGTAATCGATTTTTTGGAGGTCAGTTTTGTCTAAATTTTGCATGGAAAAAAGTTTCCCGCCCTGCCCCCCTCCCCACGAACACGAATGCATGTGAGGTAAGGGACAATGGTGGTATTGGTAATCAAGAAAGAGGAATTGCGAACGGAAGCCGCACGAATAGTTACTTGTTTACCTATCTTCTGCAACTCTGACCTTTTATATGAAGAAATTGATTAGAAAAGGCTCTCACAGACTGGTATAAAGACGCAATTAATGAAGACTTAAGCCCCATTTACATGCACAGTTTTACACACATGTGTATATTTACATAGGTAAGCAAATTTGCACTGGTGTGCAATTACTGCATGTAAACGCAACTGCACACCTGTGTAAACTTAACAAAGGGTGTAAATTTGAATGAGGTAAGGGGCAAGTGTAAATGTATATTTGCACATGTGTAAATATACACATGTGTAAATATACACGGTATGCATTTTGAGCATGTAAATGCAAACCCAAAAATGCACACTGTGCAAAATGCTGTTTCTGTCCATGAAACGGAAGAAGAAAGACTTGCAACTTGATTGGAACCATGAATTTAATGCACACACACTGAATTATTAGTTCTATAAAATTCATACTTCTCTGACAGTTTTGTCTGATTTTTCGTTTTTGCCTCAATATAGGGAAAGTTGGACTGTTTTTCTATCATTCTACAACTTTCCAAGATCTCAAGAAAACTTATAATTTTTCATGTTTTTCAGCTCTTTTCGCTTTTTGTAATTACCTTTTTGAATTAAAATACACTGCATGTAAATACTTTTACATACTGGTGTAGTTTTACACAAGTGTAAATTTACATACTGATGTAAATCTTGTGCATGTAAATGGGGCTAATCAAATTAATAATAATGGGTCAAATATATAAAAAATCTTACCCCCCCCAAGATTCAAAGCACGACAAACTGCCGTCAGGAAACGTAAATAACATAACTGTTCCATTTTGCTACCGATCGGTAACTGAGAACTCTTTTTATTTATTTTCTTTAGAAACAATGGAATGGGCTTGACACGACAATCCGTGAAGTTGATATACTTTTAAAGTTCATAAAAAGAGCTACGTAAAGAAAATAAGGAAAACGCACATTTATCCCGAAACATTTTCATATGACTTTCATATGTTTTATTTACGCCTTACCCAACTTCGAAACATTTCGTACTTTTGAAACTATGACTTGTTTCAGTTTATATCATAGCCTGTACCTCTTATGCATGTTTGGTTTAAATCCATTCGAGGAAGATTTTGTATGCAATTCCCATATGGTCTAATTTTATATTAAGTTTACCGCTGGCGGCCATGTTGGATGACTTATCAACATCAAAGTAACAACAGTTGGTTAGCACCTCAAAGGAGTCATAAATGCTGGTTTGAATTCATACAGCTGTTTCTCTAGAGAAAAATTGTATGCTTCATCCTAAGGGGTCCACATGTTAAAATAAGTTCCAAGTTGGATAAAGTGTTGCCACCAAGTAACACTTTGTCAGCACCTCATAAGCTTCATTTATGCCATGTTTGGTTTAAATCCATTTAGTGATTCTCCAGAAAAAGATCATTGTTTCATTTCCAACCAATGTCGTATTAAATTCATCCCTGGCGGCCATGTTAGATGACAGATCCGCACCAAAGTAGCAACACTTGGTCTGCATCTCACACGTATCAATTATACCATGCTTGGTCTATATCCACGCAGCGGTTCCCTAGAAAAAAGATCTTGGTGTTCATTTCCTACAGGAATGCATTTCTAATATAGTCCAAATGTTATACTTAGTTCACCACTGGCAGCAATGATGAATTCCGTATCAGCCTTAATTGGTCAGCATCTCACTTTAGGGTTAAATCAATTAAATGTGTCCCCACTGGCCTGACCTTCGCGATCGGGTCAAACGGTGTGATGTTGTGACTTATTCCTAATATGTTTCTATATCGATGACTGACATTTCCTTCGGCAAAAGGTTGACAAAATGCTACATTTTGTATTAATGTACACAATATTAAAATCCCTCCTTTCACATTTATTTGATGTCAGTATCTTATATGCCAGAGGGAAAGAAAAGAATAGGTGAGGTGAGGTGTTTTCTTTAACTATTCAATCGGTTCTAAATCCACTCAGAAGTTCTCTAGATTATTGTATGCATTGATCATAGTTTCAAACAAATTTAATCGTTGGGGCATGTTTAATGACGGATCGGCACCAAATTACTAACTCTTGGTTAGCATCATTAGCATGCACCACGGAAGTATCATTCATACCATGTTAGGTTTCAGTCCATTCAGAACTTCTCTAGAAGAATATTTTTGAACGCCTGCATTTCCATTAAAGTCCAATGATAAACTAAGTTCCCCACTGGCGCCCATGATTGAAGACTGATCGGCACAGAATAGTAACTACTCCTGGTCAGCAACTTTCAAGTATCATTCATGCCATATTTGGTTTAAATCCATTCAGTAGTTCTCAAAATGAAAATCTTGGTAAGTATTTGCCAATGGGAGTCAGTGTTAAATTAAGTTTCACCGCTGACGGCCATGTTGAATGCCCGACCAGCACTAAAGTAACAACTCTTGGTCATCAAGTCACAAGTATCATTCAAGGTATATTTGGTTTAAATTAATTCTGGGTTTCTATAGAAGATCTTTGCATGCATTTTTCCTTAGGGTGGTCCAACGTTGAATAAAAATTTGCCACTGGTGGATTTGTATGACGGATCGGCAACAAAGTAACAACATGTGGTTTGCACGTCATAAGTATCATTCCTGTCAAGGTTAGCTCAAATCCATTCAGCAATTCCCAAGAAGTTGTTAAAAGGAAAAGCTTACGATGGACAGACACCAGAAGCAAAGCTTTGGCAAAAGTCCACCTTGGAAATAAAAAAGTGTGACCCCACTCGTATATTTCCGCTTGATCGTAAAGGACCAACCATTTGACTTGAAGGGGGGGGGGGGGCTATGGTTTTTTTCTAAAAAAATATTTTGGAGCTGATTTAATGTGAAAAAAATATTTTGGCTGCCCAAGGACGTATATTTTAGAATATACGTCCTTGGGCTGCCAAAATGATGGGGAAAAAATCTGAAGGGGGCTTTGAGCCAAAAAAAAATAATGTTAATTTTGAAAAAAAAATATTTTGTTGATACACGTGAAAAAAATAAATCATTTTTTTCTGTCCAGAAAAAAAAACATAACCTCCCTTCAGGTAAAATGGTCGGTCCCTAATACATTCGATTTTAGGTCAAGTTCATTTAAGTTGCTCTACAGAAAAATCATCTGCACTTGCTCATACATGCATCTCTGATTGTAGGTCATTATCCAGAAAAAAACAAGTAACTTTGACCTACATTTTCCGCTTGATAGATTTGCATGTAAGAAAGGTCCAAGTTCAGATCTCAGTAACTGTTCATGGAAGCACCATCTGACCTTGATTTGCAAAAAGTCGCTCTTACCTAAATTTGTCGCTTGATCGAATAATATTAAGTTAACGTCCGAGTCACGATAAGTAACTATATGGTATGGTGATCTTACCGTGAAACTCAAATGGTAGGCCAGAATTTAGACAAAATTAGTTTGCTGTGACCTTGTGCTAACCGAGGGAAACTTAAATTCCATGTTTCCGTATGGCGAGATCAACACCGGCCTCTTGGTTTTTTGTGCTTAACAACGGCATCTGTTTTTTTTGTTTTGTTTTTTTTTTTTTTGTGCTAATGTAGCTACCCCTCTTTTCTTCCAAAAACATGACCTGAGTAAGAAAAAGGCGAATCACCCGAAAGATATATCACTCATATCATATATAATTTAGACAAGAGCTGTCGCCGATACCCCTGCTCATTGAATACTGAATCAATATGGAAAGTGCAAATTTATGTGTGTAGGGATACATTACAGGTGTGGACACAACACAAGTGTGGACCCAAAACAAGTATGGACAAAATGATAAATCCTAACGAAATAATGGAAAAAGCAAAGTTATCGTCAAACAGGAAGTAGATGAGTTACGGATTTGAAAAGGGGAGACCCGGTACAGTCATCGACTAAAGCTTCAGACCAAATATCAAATCATTACTAAATACACAAGCACAGAAAATGTTGACGAAAAACTTCAATATATGGTTATAATACGAGAAAAATCAACGTTATCGTTAAACAGGAATTTGATTATTTACGGACTTGAAAAAAGGTGACACGGTACAACTCATCATACTGATGCTTCGATGTTTTTGCCATTTGAAATGCTTTCAAAATGCACTACTTTGCGTCTCTGAAATTAAAATCTTGTGGCTATTCCCCAACACGCTCTTCGTCTCACTCTTGGAACCCAAATCCCCTTGACAGCTCTGAAATTTAAGAAAAAAATGGGGCAAACGAGGATTGCTATGGTGAAGAGCTAAAAATGCCGCATGATCTAAATGTGTTTACCCCGCATTTTATATTTCTCTGATATTTTTAACATGACATGCGGAGAATTATTTACTGTATTCAACCCTATAAACATGATAAACGCAAATGTGTTTTAATTAACTTACCCGGCTACAACATCTTCGACCATGCCTACAGGATCTTGCCAACCCGGTCGAGGTCCAGTAAAGCAGTCCGGACGGCCACGGTTAGGAAACATTATGTTGAATTTTCTCTCTCACTTGTATGGCGGGAGAAAATTTACACAACACTTCAATTTATTTATAACTTTGTTGAAGAACCCATCCCATTTGTACAGCAATCAGCAATGACATTTTTACAACCTCAACGTCTTAATCATTTGTTAATGTATGTTTGTGTATTATCTATAAATAACTGAAACTTTTTAGAAAGTGTTCAGGAATGTACATTCATAATTGACCTATATCATGTATATCAGATGTTTTATACTAACGCCAGTGTTGTTGATGATAAGCGATGTAATAGCGCCAACCTGTCTCATATTGAGGTCACCGTACAATAACTCGACATTTTCCCGAAATGTCCATTTTCTAGTTCAGTAAAATGAACTAAGTATTAACTTAGGCGTGTTGTAAAATATGGAGTGGAGTCTGGAGTATTTTTGAAATGGAGTTTCGAGTCATTTTTGGAGTAGAATTTGGAGTCTTTTTGGAGTGAATTTTGGAGTTTTTCAAAAATACAAAGCAATAAATAATATATTATAACTAATATCTGTTACACAAGGAAAAAAATAAATAACATTAGGCAAAATTCAGGTTCATTTTTAGCAAAATGCTTTCTCACAGTCTGACACTAGACTTCATGGTTTTTATCTGTAGAACTGTCAAAATTCTTTGCCATAATGAATCACATTCTTTCATTGTCATTTAAGGAGGTACAACACTGCTGACTGCATTAAACCTATTACCATTTATACAGTGACTATGTACGTAATCGATATCCACCGTATTGAGATTAACCATATCATAATTCACGATGAAAAAGCAACCAATTAACTGATGGCCATAGAGCTGTAATAGCGAGATTGAGCATTTCTATGGAATGAGCAAGTAACTTTTGACACAACATGCCTGTTGTTTGTATTATGAAAAAAAAAAATTTTTTTTTAAACTTTTACACACTTGAAATACACTGACTTTTCTATTTTGTGTAATGACCTGCAAACATTATATCATTTAATTATTAAAAGGCTATCATTTGTGAACAAATTTGAATATTTATTGTATTTTGAAATGTATAAAAAGTTATCTGTAATTTATATTTCAAGCTGCATTTGGTCCCGATCTGTATTCTTTTTTTTTGTTTGTGTTAACATAAGAAACATCAGAAAAAGCTAAGTCTACTGAAGAAACATTAATTGAAAGTCCAATAAACATGAGAAAATAGAGTGGTCAAACAGAGATTACAAAAAATGAGACACAACAAAACTAGCAAAATAAAGATTGTAAATAGACATCATAAAAATAAGGCACTAGAAACATATTTCCCTGAAATAAATATAAAAAGCCAAAAAAAAAAACCAAACAAACAAAAAAAAACAACAAACAAACAAAAAAAAATTAAAGAAATCAGAATTATTGCTCATATTTCGTAGAGAGTACTTATCGTTTATAATCTATCGTCACACTGTTTCGTTTTCCTAGTGTTGATTTTGACACCTGAGTGTCCCTTCCTACAGTGAAATTATCGGATTTCAATTTCACTGTGAAATTGAAAATGTTCTTTTCCTGAGAAATCTCCAAATGTCAGGAAATTGGGCATTGTGGATCAGGAGAAAAACAGGAGATGTATTATATTATGAACAGAAAATATTGTGTAAAAAAGGCGTGAGGAAAATTCAAAATTGTATCACACAGCGCTCCATGATACGAACGCAAAACATCGAACATTGAGATTTGAACAATTGCAATTTAAAGTGAAAGTTGACGCAAATAAGAGCTTGACACAGTAACTACATGGACAACAAGGAGGTTGACAGAAGCTGGTCAAAATAAACTTTAGCTCGTTTGACCCCTTAAAGCTTGGAAATGATAGGAGTAATACGCCAAATCTGTTCACATACTTCAGAGAGCTATCAAGGGGGATCCCAAGGCAAAATTCCCATCGATATCCAGTGAATTTTGTTTTTACTTATTTTGAAAAATTGCAATTTTGGCCCTTTAATCATCCTTAACTCAGAAACGATAAGAAATAAAGCAACATGGTTGGCATACTATAGAAAACTTCTAAACAGAGGAATGCAAAAAATCCATTCGAAATCAGATGAAAAATAGAGATTTTACAAAAAAAAAATGCAATACGGCTCTTTTAAAGCCCTATACAGCTCGGAAACGGTAAGAGATACGCCAAATCGGTTGACATACCACAGAAAGCTTATGACAAGAGGAAGCCAAAGATTTAAAAATCCCATCGAAATCCGATGAAAAATAAGGATTTAACATTTTTTTTAAATTTCGGACCCTATGACCCGTACAGTTCGGAAACGGTAAGACATAGGCCAAAATAGTTATTATAATGCAAAAAGCATTAAACAAGAGGAATCCAGCGAAAATCATTCCATTGATTAAAGATTTTACATTTTTTTTTAAATTGCAATTTTGGATCCTTTGACCCCTTTAGTTCGGAAACGGTAAGAGATACGCAATATAGGTTGACATTTTCAGAGACTTATAACAAGACGAATTCAAAGACAAAATCCCTTCAAAATTCTATAAGAAATGAAAATTTTAGGTAATCTGCCCTTTTGCAATTTTTGCCCCGTTTGGCCCTTCATAGATTGGAAAAAATTAAAAGGATAGCACTATGTTAATTTTTCATAAGGAATACATTAAAAAATATTTTTTCTTTCATATTCCCCTTTCAGGACCCATTTATCTCATGAACGATACGTGAAATCTTTCAAGATTGATAAATAATTTTCTCTGGAGTTTACTGAAAGAAATCCCATAAAAATCCGATATAAAGATTCTACAGGTATATATGTTAAAACACCTAATTTATCCCACTTTTTGTCCTTTTTTTAAACGGGAGGGACCAGGAACCTAAAATTTAGAACTACGCTTATGCGTGTGCCAGAAACATCATACTGAAATTTGATAATGAACTGTCGAGACTAGAACCAAAGTTATGCTATCCACAGACGCCGACAACGCCGACGTTTAAATGATAAAATGCAAAAAAATTATAATACCCCGCTCCCCATCGGGGATAGGGGGTACACTGTTTTCGGTCTGTGTGTGAGTGGGTGGGTGCGTGTATGGGATGGGTGTGCGGGTGGTTCCGTCCGTAACACATTTTCGTTGCATTTATCTCCGCAATAGAAACAGGTGCAGATCTGAAATTTTATGTGAAGCTTTAGTATGATGAGCTGTACAATGTCTCCCCTTTTCAAGTCCATCACTCATCTACTTCCTGGTTTTTTTTTCTTCATTATAGCCATGTATTGAAATTTTTCGTCAAGGATTTCTTGGCATGTGTACGTAGTAATGATTTGATATTTGGTCTGAAGCTTAAGTATGATGAGATGTCTCCCCTTTTTAGGTCCTTCACTCATCTACTGCCTGTTTGCCGATAACTTAGATTTTTTTTTCCATAATGAACAGTGACCGCTATTATTACTTTGACATTCCTAAAGTAAACATCCATAACGTTATACATTGTTGCTGTGTGTCTTTAGATAAGTTAGAAATTTATCTTCTTCGTCAATTACAAGCCGTCAAAATTCATTATTGACAATGCATGGACGAGTTAACATGACCTTGGAAATTCCCACTTCAAGCACTACGTCACGATTTAAATAACTACTCAGAGACGTCACTATCCAATCGAATCATGTTAAACACGCACACCTTCCGGTTTATAAATAGAAAACAATGAAACGTGTACTAAAGTAAACAAACAAATGATAGATAAAATGCATTTGCTTTGTCGGATGTAGCTGATAGCAGGGAAAATATATAAATCTATTTCTGTAATGATATGTCAAGTTTATACCGGTTTTGACCCGTTAGATAAATTTTCTTTATTCAACTTATGTTGAATAAAGCCCCGTGCTATTTCCCGCCAAATCTTTTTGGAATACAATTCTCGGTGTTTATCTTTAATCAATAGAGAAAAAGATTACACCACTTTATCCCGATCATTACCATATTTTATCCACTCTCAATAGTTAAATTTAAAAATTTATAAATGCTCGGCAAGCCTCGCAATTAAAATTTTAAAATCTAATATTTCTAGTGGATAAAATATGTTAATGAACGGGATCTTGGAGGGGGTGGACAGGGGGGTCGGGAACCCGGGAGTAAAGGGGGCGGGAACCGGGAGTTAATGGGGCGGGAACCGGGAGTTAATGGGGAGGGAACCGGGAGTTTAAGGGGCGGGAACCGGGAGAACAGAGAGACGGAAAAGCGGGAGTAGAAAAAATTTTGGGGTCGGGAGGCGGGAGATAAGGGGGGGGGGGGAACNGGAGTCAATGGGGTGGGAACCGGGAGTCTAGGGGGAGGGAACCGGGAATTGCCGACCCCCCTGTCCACCCCTCATCTTATGGTGTAATCTATATTGATTTAATAATAAAGCACAGCACTCCCTTATGAGGAGTTGATGCCGGGAGTTGATGGCATGATTGATACAAATCGTTACCTTTACTTGTAATTAAGGCCCCCGTCACACCATACTAAGCTATAAACGACTTTTTTTAAGAAATGTAACTCTGTCAGTCATATGCGAACTGGTTAACGTGAATTGTACTGGTACCTGTGTATTATTTAACGAGTAAACGATATCATCATCATGTGTATACTTTAAAAATATTTTTAAATGTTACATAAGGTTAATAAAATGTAACAAATAAAAGAATAACCAATCTAAAGCATTATTATAAAATGATAATTGGGAATACATGAACAAAAATATAAGCGAATGCTTCAAACAAGGACTTGACTGAATGTATGGTGGCATTGTTCTGCCCCCTACTTGTCAGATAATGAAGAAGACTTGTCAGATATTGATGTCAACATGTCAGATATTTATGTTGACTTGTCAGATAATTATGTTGGCTTGTCAGATAAATAATTATTTTGTTATGTGGTCTTTTGATCAGCTAACGCCAATGTCTGCCATCCAAAAGTCAACATAAATATCTGACAAGTCCACATAATTATCTGACAAGTCGACATAATTATCTGACAAGTCGACATAAATATCTGACAAGTCCACATTATTATCTGACGAGTCGACATAAATATCTCATGTCGACTTGCTAGATAATTATGCCGATTTGTCTGATAATTATGTCGACTTGTGAGATAATTATGTTGCCTTGTCAGGTATTTATGTCGACTTGCCAGATATTTATGTTGACTTTTTGATGGCAGACATTGGCGTTAGCTGGTCAATAGACCACATAATAAAATANATGCTTTCAATGTTTATGTATTACCTATTTCTCTTCAATAAAGTGCAAAGTGGAATATCAATTTGATATTTACATAACAAATTTACTAGGATTTCCTTATCCTTAATTTGGTACCCTTTTTGTAGTGTTTTGGTTTAATAAGCTCTACAACTTCTTATACGATTTGGATACGCAATTAATTTGGTCTGAGTGCTACTGATGAGTCTTTTATAAACGAAACGCGCGTCTAGCGCATAAAAATTATTTCCTGGAACTTTGATGTAATTTTGTCATGTAAATATGACATTCATATTATTGTTGAAGGCCTCATCAGGTGACTTGGTTGTTGATGATGCAGTAGAAATTTAAAGCATAGATATAGCATTGGTCAACATCTAACAATGGGTTCTGCTCAAGCCGTGGAAAGGGCGGTTTTGAACTTGCTATATGAGGTATAAGCATTTTGCTTATTGTTGAAGGTCTCATGACTTAAAAATGAAGGATAAAAGCATTATTCCATTGTTAAATTGGTTTTCACTGTGTTGATTGTAATCTTGTCTCATGCACATTTACTTCATGTCTTTCATTTTATTCATGTTTGTTGGAGTTTGTTTCAACTGCAGTATGGGGTTGGTAAAACAATTTCCCATAATAAGGTGTATCAGTTATGGTGTGCTTGTACATGAGAGAAATTCTCATGTTTATACACTATTTTGGATTTTTTTATGTATTGTCCATCTGCTTATGCATTGCCCACATAATTCTAATTTATATTGCTAAGTCCTCTTACAATCACTTCAATGAGTGCCCTGGGTAGTTTATCTGTTTTTGTCCTTTGGTGGGCAAAGGACGACAGTGTTTGTAAGATTATTGGTTGTTGATGATCCAGTATCCATAGAGTATAGTTAATAATGAATTCTGTCAATTAAGCCTTTAGAACTTGCTATGAGGTACAAGAATTTTGCTTATTGTTGAAGACCTCATGGAGACATCAAGAAAATATTACTTCTCCAACAAAATATAGGTTTGACGTCTGTTATCCATGCAAAGAAAAATATGAAAAAATTTCAGGAAACCCCAACACTGGCGAAAAACTTTATAAGACAATTTGCACACCATTAAAGATTTCAACAATTCTTGAATATTTGACAAAATCACATTTAAAATAGCTATTAAGTAGGGAAGCATGATCATGTAGTTATTTACTCCATATTCTCTAAGTAATAATATATGGTAATATAGAGACAGCAATGATATGCTCATTATTTAATGTACTGTTTATTGAAGTGCAATTCTTTTGTAACTTAGTCTTTTACTGTAAGTGTAGTCCAAAAAAATTGCCACCAGTTAAATCCATTTTATAAATTGACTGACCATTTGTTTCATTTAAATTCATCATTGGTGAACAATAAAATGTAGGTAGGATGCCTTAGGACAAGCTTATGGACGTTCTACCAACTTTTTACTTTTCAAAACCAACTCATAAAATTTAAATATCTATTGATGAATTTAAATGGAGCAACTGGTCAGTCAACCTATAAAATGGACTTACCTGTTGATAATCTTATTGCACTACGCTTACAGTAAAAAGACTGTAACATGTGAAACTGGATTGGTCCTGATTGTAATATCATTTATTGAAGTTTTACACAACTTGTACTTGATAAATGCTTTTTAAATGTTTTCTATATCTATGGATCTATATCATCTGTCTTGAATTTACTTTGAGACATGAGGCATGGGTCATTGCTGAATACTTCATAGCTATTGTGTTGTTTCATTGCAGTTTTTACCAAGTGTATTTTGGAAAATGTTTCATGTACATTCACTCTTCATATCAAACTAGAATTGGCAAATGTGTTAAATAGAACAGAACTAAAAATAGCTTTAACGCTACCAGCACAAATTATAAACTTCAAACCAAATATGAAATCGTTTCTACTCATAAAAAAACTTAAACCAGAAAAAAAATGACAGACCTGCTTAATATTATATACCTGCTAATTTTACAAAACAGGTATATCTTCCGAAATGGCCATCCAGCTCATCAAAATTGATCGCAGTTGGTGTCAGCATATGTGTTATGGTCTCATGTGCATTTATTCCATATCCTTTCGTAAAATATATAATAAAAAAAATAGAGAATTTAAAAAGTAAATCAATTTATTTTTAAGTTGATACTTATTTTTATTAAACTAACAAAGTCAACTCCAACTTATAGTTACATTCTCTCTTAATTTCATACAATCCTGCAGCACAAAACTTAATATGCCTCTGTTACTAATTTCATTTAAATTCTATTACTCAGGGTTAGGTAAAACAAAGTTTGTTTACTATGTTTAATGGGCGGTCTTCAGCATCATTATATTACCCTTTGTATAGTATATTGCAATTCAGGGAAAGTGTGTCGCGTAAGGGACCGACCATTTAACTTGAAGAGGGGGGGGGGGGGGGGG
>MJUU01011810.1:53766-87283 GCA_002080025.1 Modiolus philippinarum | reverse complement strand
GAAAAAGCTAAGATTTTCTTGAACCCCAAATTAGCAAAATCCAGAAAATTAAACCTAAAAAACTAGGATCAGCCTAGGTACAGTAGAAAATCTGAAGTACCCCTGGGGATAACTCCAAAACATGTAGATACCCTAGAGATGAATCGGTCCAAGTTTGGTAAGTAATGGCTCAGATCATTCCTCGCCAAATTACTTCCTCATTTATATGTCAGAATTCATTTGCAGAAAGTAGGGTTAGGGATTAATTATGGTTAGGGTAAGGTATAGATTATGGATACGGTTAGGCCTAAATTATGGTTAAGGTTGATTATAGATAGGGTTAGGGTTACATTATGGTGAGGGTTAGGGTAAAATTTTAGACAGGTTTAGGGTTATATCATAGTTACAGTGCGGGTTAGATTATAGATAGGGTTGAGTTAGCTA
The DNA here is from genome assembly GCA_002080025.1 of Modiolus philippinarum. Lineage (NCBI taxonomy): Eukaryota > Metazoa > Mollusca > Bivalvia > Mytilida > Modiolidae > Modiolus > Modiolus philippinarum. Next base: position 86,860 of record MJUU01011810.1, on the reverse strand, counting down.
ATGGTAAGGGCTAGGGTTAGATTGTAGATACGGTTAGAGTTAAATTATGATAAAGGGCAGATTAAGTGTACTGCTTTCTTTTGTTTCTAGGCTGGCAGCAGCAGCAGGAGATTCACTATCACCATAGCGCAGCAGAAGCAATATAGTGAAATGAGCACGCGAGCACAGCCAAACCCATACCAGTAAACGAATCATGAGTTTTGTTAGTTTTATTTAAAGCTTCGCTTATTATAATTTTCTCATTCGTGCAACTAATCTCGAGGGGTGAAGACCTCTAGAATGTACCATTGGGATAGCTGTAATTATCATTCCAATCGAAAGTTCAATCTTCTACGCCACAAACAATCACAACATTACATAGAACCAGAAATGGACAGACAACAGGATATGGAAACAGACTCTAGCATGTCCGAGGACAGCTATATTACTGAAGAATCTGACTATACCATCAACGAAAGATCTGATGAAGAAGAACACTCAGACTCAGAATCACCATGGGATATAAAAGTAACCAGAGCCATGAATGGTAATCAGTCCGAATACGAAGAAAAGGTTGAAAAGTATATTGACGAAGGACATGAGGAAGATAAAGCACGGAAACTTGGATACAAAAAGATGTTCCCGGAATACAGAGATACGATGAAGGATACCTATCTCAAAATGTGTTCTGGACAGAGGATATGTGGAAAGACCCAGAGCATAGAAAGATCAAAAAGACAGTTCAGCAGTTGAAAGAAGAAGAGGACTATGATACTAGAGAGGCCTGGAAGTATGCTGTAGAAAAAAGACAGTATCTGTTTGATGAAGTATTGAATGAATATAACCCACCATCAACAAAAGATAGCAATGACGCCATGTAAAGGATAAATAACTGACATTTGGATTGGGGGGAAGGGGTAATGCAGCCTATAACTTTATAGTTATAGCCAGTCACAAGCCTGGCAAAATGCAGAGTGACCCTTCATTGATTGAGAAAATAATTACCGGAATCAAATGAAATACTTCATATCACCACCATCACCACCACCACCACCACCACAATAGCCTATAATCCAACCACCACCACCACAATAGCCTATCATCCAACCATTAGCGCCGCCGCTGCCACCGCCGCCACTTAACCACTTATGGACACTACCATCGCCGCCGTCGCCGCCGCCGCCGCCAAAAAGTGAAATGTGCACGCGAGCACTGCCAAAAACGTACTCGTGGGTCGTATTTAATACTGAACCTAAACATAAACTAGCAAAGACATCAATAAATCACGAGTTTTCTCGCTTAAGTCTCGGGTGAAATCAACAAACTTTAAAAAAAAAAATGCAGGAAAAATACTAGCAAGAATTATGTCCCTTTGACGAAAACTTCCGAAAAAATCCAAACGACCACGCCCGAGTCGTTCCGACTATGGAAAATACCCGACTACGGTCTCAAACTTACAAAATTCCCGACTTCCGGTCGCGCATGCGTCATATAATGAGGATATACAAAACCCCTGTGGGGTCACGTGTTGTTCCAACACGTCATTTCCGGTCAATATGACTTCCTACAGTAGATAAATACCCACTTCCGGTTGCACATGCGCGCTCCAACACCTTCCAATTACTCTCCTGCGGGGTCACGTGTTGTTCCAACACGTCATTTCCGGTCAACATGGTCGTATAGGGCTTCAAATACGGCTACTTCCGGTTGCGCATGCGCAACATTAAAATGTCACACATCCGGTCACGTGACTTCCGCTTCCAGTCACGTGACTTCCAGTGACGTCATATCCGGTCTACGTCAATTCCGGTGATACATCGCATCCACCACCTCAAATGCTAATTCGTTCGTCCCTATATACTCCTGCAGTACATATTCAAAGATCTATCATTGAACTGAGTCATTTGCTGATAAAACGTAATGCATTTCAAATTTATTCGTGTGATAACATCTACTTTTATTTCCATTGAATAATCATACAAAGAAACGAAACCGGTTCCTATCTCTGAATCTAAAAAGACTAGTCCGGGTCTCGTCTTATATCGAAACCGGATCTTGTAGCATTGACATGCCTCGCTTTTTAAGTAAATCATGAATATATTCGTTCATGAAAACTCTTATATAGACATTCAATGTCTTCCTCTTTTATTTGGGAATCTTTGGTTTAAGTGTTACAATTTAATAGTTATTTTAAAAGGAGAATTATGCACGATTTTTACGATGGAGTGGGTGTTGAAAAATTCGGCTGCGTTGTTTCTGTAAAAAATGTGGCTAATTTGGCATGAATAGACGACATTTGGACAGTAAACCTTAGACCTGTTTACAATAAACTTGATTGTCTAATGTTTTTACTTAAAATTGATAAAAAAAAAACACAGAAATCGTCCCATTCATTAACTGACACCCTGTACGAATCGGGTCCGCAACCATTCTTAATTTAGATAATTGCGAGGCGAAACATATTTTGCTTAGTGATTTTGCCGGGGTGGTTGAGACACAGTGTAGAAAATGATCAGCAGATTCGGGACAGAAGATCTTATAATTTCTTTTCATATAAGGTGTAAAATTAAAATTATGTTTTCGTCTGGAGACCATGCATCTTGAATAGAGCGCAGACCTGAAAACACTTTTAGCATGGGACCAATAAAGGATTGTTATGATCAGGTATGGTACTCTTACCCAACGTGTTTCAGAGGAGATCTTTGAATGTTTTCCCAGTGTCCAATTTTAAACTATGTTCCCATCTTGTAGCCATATTGGGTATAGCGTTTACCCGAAAGGTATCTGTTTTGCAAGGTAACAACCTAAAAATTATTGTGGCCAGAATTGGTTACAATTGGCTCAGTTATTTATAAGAACCAGATCTCACATAGGGTCCAATGTTAAAACTATGTTCTCCGCTGCTGGCCATTTTGGATATAGTGCTGACTTCAAAAATACCTTTCTTGCAGGGGTCTTAAGACTTGTGTGGCTAAGTTTGATTCTAATTGGCTCAGTAGTTTCAGAGGAGAAGATCTTTGAATGTTTTTTTTTTCTCATAGGGTCCAATGTTAAAACTATGTTCCCATCTTCTAGCCATATTGGGCATGACGCTGACTTCAAAACACCTTTTTGCAATCTAACAAACTAAAGACTTTTGTGGCCAAGTTCGGTTACAATTGGTTCATTAATCAATGAGGAGCAGATCTTTGATTGTGTTCACATAGGATCCAAAGTTAAAAATATGTTCCCCACTGGCGGGTAAGTTTGGTTAAACTTGGCACAGCAGTTTCGGAGACCTTTGAAGGTGTTTTCCCATTGGGTCTCAATTTACAACTATATTTCCCGCTGGCATTCATCTTGAATATAGCGCTGTCCTGAAAACACCTTTTTTTGCAGAAGACCACCTAAAGACTATTGTGGTCGACTTTGATTCCAATTGGCTCAGCAGTTTCACAGATCTTTGAATGTGTTTCCCATAAGGTCCAATGTTAACACTTTGCTTCGCAGTGGCAGCCATCTTGTATATGCATATAGGGCAGACCCGGAAAAACACTTGTTTTGTAGGACCATCTAAGTACAATTGTGGCCAGATTTCTTAAAGATGACATTTTTTTTTTTGATGATGCAAAAAAAAAACTATATTATTTTACTTTCTTTCTAATTTCATTAAAGGAAAATTACAGTCTAGGGGTCGTCTTGAGCTTACTATGAGGTATGAGTGTTTGCTCTTTGTTGAAGGCTTCATGTTGACTTCAAGATGAAGAACAGCTATGAAAGCGTTGTTCTATTTGCTTAATCTTACCTTCTGCCATGTATATTTACGCCATATCCCTTTATTTATCATCTTGACTTACATTTCATGCATGGGTGACTTTGTTTTTGTAAGAGTCAAGATCTCAGATACACCATCTTAAAAAAAGTAGATGCATCTTGCTTAGTGATGGAACTGCAGATCAGAATTAGGTCACCTTGAATAACATTTCACACATTAGTGATTCGATTTAATTTTATTTATTACAGTCCAGATTTTGACAATATAAACTAGCTTTGTTTTATTATATGAAAAAGAAAGGAAATATGGTAAATGTCAAGGAGACAACATTCCATCTCAAGGTAAAAACGACTAAAACAAAGCATCTATAGGGGTCACTGTATTTGTAGAGACTTTGTCTCATGTGTATTTACTCTATATCCCTTCAATGCATTGTAGAGAGCTGTTAATTATACTACATTTATAAAAGAAAGGTTTGGGATGGTGTTAGCGGAAGTACACAGGGTGTCTCAGGTCGTGAAGGTCTCTGGACGTATAATCTCCGTTATATTAAACGCATTGATCAAACAGATCTAGAATAGTATAGTAACGTAATGAAGTTTTCAGAAAAGGAATAATTCGGCGTCGTTATGAAGTTATTTCTATTAATACCATTTATGAGATTGCTTTTGCTCTTTAAAGATATTCGGTTTTGGATTTAACATTTTATATAAAAGATCGAATAGACGAGACCAGCATTCCGGGTCCTTTAGTGACTTAATGCTAAAATTGCAATAGATTAAAGCGTTTCAAAGATTTAAGGTGCTAAATCTCGCTCCTTAAAAATGCTATTTTGACCCTTTATCCAATATGACGCCACATTCTTTACATGATGCTAAACTAATGGACGTTACATGCAAAAATATATCCCCTGATGATACTTTTTACATTCTTAATGCATTCTCTTTTAAATTTACCAATTTTTCTTGGCCAGAAAACATCGGGTAATACTGGTTGAAGCGCATGGATAGATAAAGTTGTATCGAATTGCAAACACGGCGCCTGAATAGCTTAAGTTCCGATCGTATGATCGAAGACTAGGCAAGAACCCCGGGGCAAGTATTCCCAGTCTGAATCTTCCGTCAAATGTACGAACATTTATCATTAAAGCGCCATCAGGTGTCCCCTTCCACCCTACACTAACAACAACTTATCCCATTTCCAAACTAAAATGAAAGATGTTGAATGGATTGAACTGAAGCCAATGAAGGCAGAAGATGTGTAGAATTTGTTTTTTTGGCGGACCATGAAAAAGGTAAATACTGTCTGAATGTCCTTGCCTTTCTTGTTATGGTCATTCATCTCTAAGTTTTTATTTGGCCTTTAGTCTAGAACCCATCCTCTACGGATAATTACATTTCATGAATATTCATTTGTTTTCAATTAGTTTGATAGGTGAAAATCGATCACGTGGCATATCAATGTGAAGTTGCAATTCCCATGATACACATTTGACCACATGTTCACGTGGTGGATGAATTTGTAAAAATAGAATCCCAATGTACATGATGTACACCCCTGTAAATAAAGTTGTTTTTTATATTTCGGGTTTAAAATGTAATTATAAGAATTTAATACATTATTTTGAAGTTTCATAGGGACTATGACAGGGTTGACCGGGCGCACATTTTCTACATGAAGCGCTACCGCGCTTCATTAAAAATGTGCTTCGGTCAACCCTTTCATATCCCAATGAAACTTCAAAATAATGCATTCAATTCTTAATTGAATTTAATGAAGTATACGCGGGATAATAGAACCACAAATTGAGTCAACAGCATTTCATGTCTTTTTTCTGTTAGAAATGTATTCATACGAGATTGACGGATCTCGAGAACAACCAAATAAACATCCTATTGTTCATAAGGGGTCTTCTATTACGTCCGCGTGTTAAATTAAATTATAGAAGACCATAAATATTATATAGAAACTGACAGTTTTCAGTAAGATTAGAATACTTTTTATGTCAGTAGTTCGCCTACCATTTTTCAAAAAAAAAAAAAAAATAATAATAATTGCGCAGTGCGACGTCATTCAACTTCTACCCGTGTACCATTTTCATAAGCATTTTTTTTCATTTGTTTACATTAGATTATTTTTATTGTTTATATATTAAGTTAATAAAACAGTCATTCCATGCCCCGTTTCAGGAAACAGCTAAACTATTGTCCCTCGATGATGGAAATGACTTGCAAACTGTTGCCTGAGTTAGCAGGTCATTTCCATCACATCGGGATGCTGACATGAAATAACAGTATATTGTTTAAAAAAAACAATTTCTGCCTGAATTATCTTGCATGTAGAAATATACATTAACTCATAGGCTTATGTAATATTAAGGCTGTACGTTTATTTATACGGCAACAGGGCACGATTATGGAAGGGGGAAGTTCCCAGGTGTGAAAAAAATCTGTAATTTTTCGTGGAAAAATGCGGTACCGAACTTTGAGCTGCCATTACTCATTACTCTGCACTTTCTCTTCAGAATTTTCCGACTTTTTGTGACTGTGTTAACAATTTTAGTGCCCTTTTAGTAGTGTATTTAGAGCTAGAGTTACTTTCTTGACAGGACTTACAGTTTGCCCAGGGGTCTCTCTTCTGTAAAGTGCTGCATTTTGCGTGAATACTTTGCTGATTGTTAGGATATTTTCCAAAATTCCTGTAAAAGCTCTCCACCACAGAGAAAAACTATACCACCAAGGGTCCAATATTTTTTTATACTAGTGCGGCTATATGGGACAGTGGCTTTCTAACTAGCACTTTTTTATTCCGAGTTTCAGTTCCTGGGTGGCTGTGATACCCGTGGGCCTGAAATTTGCCTTTTTTAATATATATATATGGGAATGACACAGAAATCATAGTGTTACTACCGGTATACCAATGTGGCTGATTTATCTATACAGGGCATTCATAAATTTCTATACAGGACATTTGCCCTGTACAATTTCTACGAGCCAAGAACTTTTGATATACATTAAATTGCCAAATCACACTGTATTTTACCGGGATAAGTCATCAATTAATAAAATTTTCTAATAAAAGCTACTTTTCCATATTTTTGACCGAAAATTTTTAATTCGTTGACTTGTTGTTGATTTTAGTTTTTATATACACGTATTCATGTATGTTTGTGAAATTCCATCAAAGCTAGACATAGAACTGAATGGTAGTAATGGTAACTTTATACAAACAATAAAGAAAAGGCAGAAAAAGAATAACGTGTACCGAATTGATTAATTGTAAGAGTGAAGAGTTTCAGTTGAAGAAACAAATAAAGGTGAGTGGGACATCGTCACACTGGATTGCCATTGGTCCTGTAAAAGATGTACTTATGTTTTGTCAGTGGTTCTTTTTTATATTTAGATTGACTTGGATTATTCGTTTTTAGTAGAATGGCAGTTTTGGTTCTCACTTACTTTTCAATAAATGTATGATTTTTTTCATTTCAGATAACTGTACAATAGAGAGAAGACAGTTTTGTGAAGGCACCTTTTTTGGGAAATAGCTATGTGATGATTTATACAAAAAATGTAATTAAATGTCACCAATTGCCTGAATAAGTGCTGGAAATTCATCTCAACAGAGTTTTCACAGACGAGCTTAATATATAAAGTAGGACTATTAAATTGAACTGTAAGGGTATATGGAGACCAGGAGAAGGGGCGGTTAAAAGGAGATAGGGTTGGAATAAAGGAGAAACGAGGGAGGAGAAGAGAAAAAGTAGAGAGTAGACAGGAGAAGAGAGAAGAGATGCAGGAGATGGGTACCCACATGTCCAATCCCTCAACTTTAAGAATGGAATGTTCTTTACTATTCGCATACCCAAATTTGTAAAGAATAGTGATTCGAGCCGAAGGCTGTTGTGCTACAATAATAAATTACATGTACGAGTACAGAGGGCGTTTCCGACTGCTTCATTCTCATGTTAAATTATGAGTGAACCAGAGTGACTGACATTTGATTTGTAATTCACTAGCGACGTTCACTAATTAGGAAAAACTGATATGGTTCAATGATGCCCTCTGCATGTGTCATTTTACCGGAAAATACCTATTGTTCCCTAGTTATACTGCACCCCTTCAATGGCGGTCTCTCCCTTCTTGCTAACCATTTTTAGGTTAATTTTTTAAAAAGTGGCAAAGTTCCTATGTGATTAATATCGCCAACCTCATTATCGCCAAAATCTCCGCCAGTCTCAAAGGTGGCGATTAGCGAGGGTACACATGTAAATATCATAAATCTTTCTGAGCTTTTTCAGGATTTTAGTGGAATTGTGGATATTAAAGTGATAATGTGATCGAATAACACCCTTTTTTAACGCGTAGTCGTGTGGTATTGTTTTCCCCTTATTGTAAAAAACCATAAGAGTACAACGAATAACCTGAATCGAATTCCATATACTGCTTTCATTTGACTCTATGACCGACCAGAACCGTCTTTTAAGGGACCGACCATTTAATTTGAAGTGGGGGGGGGGGCTATGGGTTTTTTTCTAAAAAAAAAATATTTTGGAGCCGATTTTATATGAAAAAAATATTTTGGCTGCCAAAAGGATTAAAAAACATTTCTGAAGGAGGCTTTCTGCCTAAAAAAATAATGTTAATTTTGAAAAAAAAATATTTTGTTGATACACGTGAAAAAAAAATTCTGTCCAGAAAAAAAAACATAACCCCCCTTTTTTTAGGTTAAATGGTCTGTCCATAAAGAACTTTTAAAAACCCGCTAGATCATGTTCAAGTCCCCTTTACCTCAGATCGTAAAATTGATTAAACCAAAAATATACGATGGTTAAAAATGACTATGTTCTACTATCTGTATAATCTGTAAAAAAATAATAAAATGCAGCCGAAATAGGTGGTACACATATAGCATGTATACAAAAACAACCTACAAAGTTTCAAAACTCTTGGTTTAAAACTGTGAGAAGAGTATATCACACAAAATTGGTATCCTGCATGAACTATATTGTCGAAAATGATTTGCATTTCCTAGATGTAAAATTATCCAGTAAAAAAAAATATATATATATAAGATGTACATATAATGCTCCACGTATAGAGAAACTGCAAAGTTTTAGATTCATTTGTGAGAGAACTTGACCACAGAAAATGGTAACCCTTTGTTATGTAATGGCCAAGTTCAACTTCAAGTGTAAAATCAGGATAAAATATATAAAGCAACAAAAATAGGAAGTGCACATGTTCAATACATATAACACCACCATGCAAAGTCTTAGACCTATGAGATAAAGCTACAAGATATATTGACTACACGAAATGGACACCTTACTGTCAAAAATGACCAATTTAAGGTAAAATTTGCAGAAAATTATAAAACTAGAGGTACTGTGGGCTGGAGGGCCACAAAATGATACCCCCCACTCCCGATTGGAGTAGAAGATGCCCACTATAATCTGTCACAAAAAATAGTTATAATTGCACAATTCCATTGTGTACTAAAAATTTTGTGAAATTTGCCTAAAAAGATCTCGAAAATGAACTAAGTCGGTAAACAGGAAGTTGATGTCCAGCAATCCTGAAATCGCTACTTGCAATTTAGGACATCATTCTTAACTTGTGTACAAAATTTCAAGTTGCAGTGATGAGTAGTTACTGAGAAAACTGTTACGAAAAGTTTCTACAATTGACAAAAGATCTGGAAAATTTATAAGTCGGTAAACAGGAAGTAGATGTCCGACAATCCTGAAATCGCTACTTGCAGTAAAAGACATCATTCTAAACTTGCATACAAAATTTCAAGTTGCAGTGATGAGTAGTAACTGAGAAAACTGTTACGAAAAGTTTCTACAATTGACAAAAGATCTCGAAAATTAACTAAGTCGGTAAACAGGAAGTAGATGTCCGACAATCCTGAAATCGCTACTTGCAGTATAGGACATCATTTTAAACTTGCATACAAAATTTCAATTTGCAGTGATAAGTAGCTACTGAGAAAACTGTTACGAAAAGTTTCTAGGATTGACAAAATACATGTATCTCGAAAATAAACTAAGTCAGTAAACAGGAAGTAGATGTCCGGCAATCCTGAAATCGCTACTTGCAGTATAGGACATCATTCTAAACTTGCATACAAAGGAGTATTTATGATAAGAGGCATATTTGGCCCCCATTCCTAGCTTTATTTTCAAAAGCAATAACCTTGTAAAACTTTTCTTGGTATATCACAGTTGATATATTGCTTAATTCAAAACTCAAGTAAATTGGTGCAGTAACGTCATCAAATCCTGATTGTGACGTCACAAATGTCATGCTTCTCAAAGATAGGCGGAAAACGACAAACTTTCGGCAATTTCTGGTCATGTTTTGGCACAGACAGCACAGAGCGCATGCTTGTGCCAGTGAGATTTTTGATATGTTGAAAGTATATAAAATTGACACCTTTTCATGCAAAAAATCTCAGTCGCACAGGCATGCGCTCTATTTTTTCTGTACTGAAATATGTAAAGATTTTTTTTGGTCCTTTTTTGTGAAAGTGCTTATTTTGTCGGATTTTGGAGTTATTTTTTTCTACAAACAAAAAAGACTTTTCCAAAACCTGTCGAAGTTTATTATATACTGATATTGAATTGTATTTTGAGACATGATTTTATGAAATAAAAAGATCCTAATTTGGGGGCCAAATTTACCCCTTACCGTACATACTCCTTTCAAGTTGCAGTGATGAGTAGTTACTGAGAAAACTGTTACGAAAAGTTTCTACAATTGACAAAAGATCTGGAAAATTTACTAAGTCGGTAATCAGGAAGTAGATGTCCGGCAATCCTGAAATCACTACTTGCAGTATAGGACATCATTCTAAACTTGCATACAAAATTTCAAGTTGCAGTGATGAGTAGTTACTGAGAAAACTGTTACGAAAAAGTGTTTGCCATCACAGACAGACAGACGGACAGAGAGACGAACAGATGGACAGACGGACAAAGTGATTCCTATATACCCCCCTGAACTTCGTTCGTGGGGGGTATAATTAAACCAAAATAGAAGATACACATGTTACATGTATAAAGAACCAACCTGCAAAGGTTCAGTTCTATTAGTTTTAAACTATGAGAGGAGACGATTACACAAAAACTTCACTTTTTTGTAAAATACTGAAACATTATACTGTGGTGCACACATCATCGGACATGAAAATACCCTCTAGAAATTTTCAGACCTTCTGGTGAAAACTGAGAGAGGAGTTGGGTACACAAAATGGGTACCCTGGCTATATAGAATATTGGCGAAAAATGACTAAGTTCAACTATTTCTGACATTTTTAAAAATGGGAGAAAATGACCAATTAACTGAACTGATATAAATACACCAATCTCTGTTTTCAGGGGTTAAAAAAAAACAAAACAAAAACAAACAACAAACAAAAACAAAAACAAAACAAAAAAACAAAAAAAACAAAAAATAAACAGGGCAAGTAAAGCTCTGTGCACTTTGCTTCATAAAAAATAAAGGGCAAAGTTATGATACGGCATCAACGGATTCACAGTGTTCCAAAATAGCAACATTGCTCAACGGTGTCCTCATCCCGATACCAAACACGGACAAATTGTGTCCGCATCCGGATACCATGCATGAAAACTATAGGCCAACATGAACCTGTATCACTCACCTGGTGACTGGTTTTATTCATTGTCACTAAGAGACCATCAATTATTATCCATACTATATACATCAGTTCACCAGATGTTATTGTTTCTGGGAGGATATTCAAACATTGTTGCCTTCTGGGATGCGGTACAAAAATAAAAGTCACAAACTCTGCAGGAAACCACCCAAGGACTATTGTGACCAAGTTTGATTCCGGTTGGCTCAAGTAATTCCATAGTAGTTTCAGAGAAAAAGATCTTTGAATGAATTTCATGTATATAGGGTCCTTATGTTTAACTACATCGTATGTGCCTCGCTGGTTGCCATCTTGGATGAGGTACGCACATTAAATTCACTAACTTTGAAGGGATCACCAATGGACTACTGTGACCAGGTTTGAATCCAATTTGCCCAGTTGTTTCAGAGGAAAATAATTTTGAATGCATTTCCCATAGGGTCCCTATGTTAAACGGTGTTCCCCGCCGGTGGCCACTTTTGCTATTCAAACTTAACCTCTATCTAAAAAGGTTTTTGAAATAAAAGTAAAAATATTAAAAAAAATCGTGAAAATTCCAAGAAAAAGGGGCTATAACTCCTATATAGGTCGTCAGATTTTCTTCAAAATTGCAGGACCATTTTTGTAATTTAAACTTATTAAACTTAGTAGTAAGTTTTCCAGGGAAGACATGTGTCGCCTGCGTAAACGCAAATAGATATTCACAGTTCCGTCAAACAGGAAGTGGGCATGCAAGAGATCCCAGACCCTCTTACACTGTATAGGTCATCATACTGATACTCCAAGCCAAATTGCAGATCGCAGAGAATTTGTGGTTCCTGAGAAAAACGTGACAGAAATTTTCAAGACTCGAAAAATATTCTTAGTTCCGTCAAACAGGAAGTGGGTATGTGAGAGATCCAAAACTCTATTAGTAGTATATGAGCACAGTTCACTGCGCATTTGAGGTGGTACGAGGTGGTGCCGAAGTGACGTCACCCGAAGTGACATAGACCGGAAGTGACGTGACCGAAGTAACGTGACCGGATGTTGACATGTTTTTACTGCGCATGTGCAACCGGAAGTAGGTATTTATCTACTGTAGGTAGCCATATTGAGCGGAAATGACGTGTTGGAACAACACGTGACTCCACAGGGGTGTGGTTTCACCTCATTACATGAAGCATGCGCGACCGGAAGTGGGCGTAGCTCCATGTGCTAACCGGAAGTAGGTGTGTATCTACTGTAAGTAGCCATGTTAACCGGAAATGACGTGTTGAAAGAGTGCAAGACCCCGTAGGGGTGTTGTATGACCTAACTCAGTGTACATGCGTGACCGGAAGTCGGTGTGTCCCCAGGTATAGACCGGAAGTGGCTGTGTATCTACTGTAAGTAGCCATTTTGATAGGAAATGAAGTGTTGGAACAACACGTGACCCCGTAAGGGTGTTGTGTGACCTTACTACAGTGTGCATGCGCGAACGGAAGTGGGCGTAGCCCCAGGTATAGACAGGAAGTCGGGTATTTTCTTTCATTATCTCCCCTTTTTTGTATGTTGTAACAATGTTCTTCTTTGTATTTTCTCCCCTTTTCATTCAATTTCTCCCTTGTCCCACCCTTTTTTAAATGTTGTAATAGATTTATATACCTTTTCAACCCCTTTCTAATGTTGTTCTTTGTATTTTCTTCTTTTTCATCCAATTTCTAGACTAATACCCTTTTTAAATGTTGTTATACCTTTTCAACCCATTTTCAGTATTGTTCTTTGTATTGTAATCCAATGTTTGACTTAATTTTCTCTTGTCTAACCCTTTTCATGTGTGATTTTCTTATGTTCTACCTTATTTTATAATTATGTCCCTTTTTCATCCAATTCTTAGAGGTATTTCCCTTTTCCCGCCTTATTTCTATACTTCCGTCTGCTATTGCCGTTGTATTATTATTTCCCATTATGTTACATAATTAATTCTTATTATATTACATAATTATCTCCCCTTTTCATTCAATTCTTAGAGTGATTTCCCCTCTCCTGCCCAATTTCTATACTGATGTCTGCTATTGCTATTTTGTTCCCTATTATATTTATTGATTATCTGCCTTTTCAATCAACTCTTAGAGTTTTGTCCCTTCTTTCTCTAGTAAAATCTGCTATTGCCGTTGTATTATTATTTCCCATTCTATTACATAATTAATTCCTATTATATTACATAATTATCTTCCTTTTCATCCAATTCTTAGAGTTATTTCCCTTTTCCCGCCTTATTTCTATACTTTCGTCTGCTATTGCCGTTGTATTATTATTTCCCATTATATTGCATAATTAATTCCTATTATATTACATAATTATCTCCCTTTTCATTCAATTCTTAGAGTTATTTCCCCTTTCCTGCCCAATTTCTATAGTGTCGTCTGCTATTGCCATTTTGTTTTCTTGTTTTACTAATGATTTCCCATTTTCATCCAATTCTTAAAGTGAGGTCCCCTTTGCCGCCATATTTCTATACTGTCGTCTGCTATTGCCTTTCTCTTTTCCCTTTTTCACAATATTTCATAATCATCCTTATTTTATCGAATCTCTAACCCTTCATATTCATTTATTATCTTTATTTGAATGCTATTCTGTTATTTTTTCGAACTATTAGAGTTGTGTTCATTTTTTTTAATTTATTTTTGAATATTATTTTTTTTCTAATAATTAAGATTCCAAACACATACACCCGACCTAAACTACTTTTATTGATGTTGTTTACCCAGTTTCTTAACATTTTACCTGAACTTTTTTTAATGATATATGTTGCTAGATCTATTGTATTGTCATTATATGCGAGAACTTACTTAGGTCACTCTGCATTTCTCCAGGCTTGTGACTGGCTATAACCGTATAGTTATAGGCTGCATTATCCCTTTTCCTTCTTTTTTTTCATCTTTTATTCTTTTCTTTTATCTTTTCTGTTCCTTTTTATTTTTTTTTATCTTTATTGTTTTGTTGATGCTCATTGGGGCTTTGTCTCATTCGTTGTGGTGTAGACTTTCTTGGCAGTATAGTCTTCTTGTAATTTTTTGTGGTCCTTTTTCACCTGTTTGTTCAGTTTGGCCCATTCGGTATAAAAATCGGTACACATTTTACGAATCCACCTCTTATTGTCGAATTCAGAGCGTTTCTTTATTTCTTGACATTTGGAGCACTTCTTTTCCTTGGGTTTTAAATGCATGGTGTCATTGTGGATAAAAGGTAAATCTGGCCGGATTTTCCGCCGACATCCAGGTTTCGACTCTTCTTTTTCTTTCACATATTTCTTCATTCCAGTAGGAGAAACGACGTAGATGCACGACATTTTGTCCGATACATTCGAGAGTTGGGAATCAACTGACAAAATTTTTAGCTGTATGTTCTTTTATTCATTTTCGGAGGTGATTTGTTTCAATAATGAATTATCCATTTTATTTACAGTTGGCAGAGTAAAATGCATCAACTAGTCTTTGTTTCCATTTCTCGAGGCCTTCATAATGCTTCTGGAGATTTTTAGCCTTCACCAAGATGGCGTAGACCTCAGCGGGACGGGATGCAAACAATACATGCATATGAATTTTATCCATATTTTTTGTCAGTCTAGCGACTGAGAAAGCCGGTTGATTGCACCTTTATATAGTCTCGATGGTTGTGATTGGTTGGTTCATTTTGTAAGACTGCTTCTGATTGGTTGATTTTCCTACATTCTGATTGGTCAATCCGTTGTAAATGGAGGCTTCTGATTGGTTGAATTTCCAGCAATTTGATTGGTCCAAATTATGTACAGCTTCAATCCACTTTTTGTCTCAAAAATGATTACTATCGGTATGATACATTTTCATCTCCTTTTATTAGCTTATCTGTACTCTAGAGTAACTATAACCTGTCGGAACTGTACCCCAAAGTACTGTTTCAATAAAAGTATTTCTATAACCTTAGTAGCATTGGCTTAACCTTAGTTTGTTGCTAGTTTAAAAAAAAAACTATTTTATTTAATTTTGTCCCTGTACCATAGCCCTTACCTCAACCTTCATGTTACAGTGTTGTTAGACAAGTTATGTTGTATTTGTCATGATATAATTTTAGTGCTGTTTGTATTTACCAGAGTTATTTGAACCTAATTACAAGTTTTCGCTTGATATGTTTTGTCAGATACACGGTTTTTTTTCGTTCTTTTTTATGTGATACTTTGTTCACGAATTTTAGTGTCTAGATTACTTTCCATTCTGAACTTTCAATTTTGTATTTGGTTGGTATCCATTTGGGATTTGGTTTCTCGTTTCATTTTGTATTTATAAACAACAAGATATTAACAGATATGCATTTTTTATTATCTCCGTCAGTTAGGCAAACACGGGTCGGAGATCCACATGCTTCCTGTACAATATGTATTTAATTTAATGCTTTCATTTTAAATGTTCACACTGTAGTACGTGTTCGATTTTCCATACCAATTCTCCCGGGTATACTTGGCCCATCTGCATATTAGGTAATTTAATAGGTAAGTCCAGTCCTGGGCACTGAATTGTGGTCTGTACTATATCTCAACTATCACCTCCCCTAGAATGGAGTCTATTATGTTGCGTAGATCAAGTAAGAAGTCCTGAACGTTTTTTACTGTTAGTGTATAACACGTTAATTCTATGCCTGTTTATTTTCAGCTTGATTATATACTACCCATTGTTACAGTCTGTTGGTTGGTGTTCTGGTTTAACTTTGTGCTTTTCTTGTTGATGACATATGGGTAAGGGGTTTTGGTTGTGGATTCTCATATGTCGGTTACGATTGTATATTCTAGAAAATGTCTTCTCACATTTTCCACAACTAAATTGGTGTTGGTTGTCACGACGATGATGTTCACTGTTATAAATCTGTAACGACAAAATGATATTATTTAGTTATAATATTTAGTTATAGACATTATACTTAGTTATGAATATTAATGAGTGATGGGTCATTATTGTACTTACCATTTACTTCAGGTATCTTCGCTTTCGAACTGGTAGACATTGCAGTCTGGCGACTGAGGAAGCCGGTTGATCGCACCTTTAAATAGTGCAAGTCATTTGTCTCGACGGCTGTGATTGGTTGTCAATTTTTGTGGTTTCTGATAGGTTGTTTTTTCCTGCATTCTGATTGGTCAATCCATTGTAAATGGAGGCTTCTGATTGGTTGAATTTCCTGCAATTTGATTGGTCCACATTATGTACAGCTTCAATCCACTTTTTGTTGTATAATTGTGTTCGAATTTCTTGTTTCGGTTTGTATTTTTATGTCAAAGTTTACATTTGTTTTTATATTTCTGTTCACATTTCATGTTTTAGATCGTATTTTCGATGAATTTATCGAAGTTTTGTTGTCTTTACCGGCCTTTTTACGGTTTTTTTGCTGCTGCTGCTGCTTCTCGTCAATACTAAGGTCTGTCTGCTGCTGCTGCTGCTTCTCGTCCATACTGGGGTCTGCTGCTGCTGCTGCTGGTGGATTGATAGGCTATTGTGGTGGTGGCGGCGGCGGTTGTGGTGGTGGTGAATTTAAAGTATCTGTGTGGTGGTGGTGGTGAATTTAAGGTATCTGGGTGGTGATGGTGATGGGATAATAGTCTATGGTGGTGGTGGTGGTGGTGTTGGTGGTGAGGGTATCTGGGTGGTGGTGGTGGTAAGGGTATGTGAGTGGTGGTGGTGGTAATTTTAAAGGTATCTGGATGGTGGTGATGTTGGAGAAGTAGGAGATGATTTTGGTGGTAGTGGGTTGTGATTGGGATGGGGTATTGTGATCGGTGGTTTATCACTTTATCCTTTTAGGGCATAATAATAACAAACCCTGACAATACAGTTTCATTTTTTATTTCATTTAAACAAAATCACAGTAACATTCTAATTTGTCTGTCATTTCATTATGGTCAATTTAAGTTTTCTGTCTTCAGTGCTGGTTCTTCTTTCACTAGTATGTCCATCTTCTTAATATCCACTTGGTTGGATTCTGTAACTACCTTCATCCGTTTCAGTTCTGGTTCTTTGTCTTCAAACACAGCTATCATCTTTTTAAGTCTCTTTTTTGCATCTTCAAACATTTGATCTAAAAATTACAAACTTGATACCGGTAGATGCTGAGCATTCTTCAATGGCTCTATAATATAAAGTCCAGTCTCCTCCTGCTAATCCACATCCAATTTTGTAGGGTAACTCTACAGAACAGATTTTCAATGATTTTAAGCACTGCAAACAACTTTGAAACCAGCGGTATCTATTTTTGTAGGTATCTTCATACGGTAGTATGTGACGACGAGCTTGGTCAACAGTTGCATAGTCCCACTGACTCAAAAGGCATACAACATCTGGCTGCAGGGGTTTAGGTGACCTCAATACTTTTATCGTTCCTGGAATTCCTCTGTCTTCTTTGTTTGCTAAATTCCGGCTTCCCTCTCCTCTACGTGTAGATCACCCCATGGAAATTTTTCAGCTATCTGTCGTGATAATCCATGCTCCTTGATGCAAAGACAATTCACTTGATGAACAATAACATCTACATTTTCTGCTTTCAATAAATCTCCGTCAACAATATTTACACCCATTCTGTCTTTATTGGCTTCAGTCTGTTCTTGTACTCCTTTTATATTCTATGTCTATTGTCTCCATAGCTGTAATTCGTCAGGTAATATTTGGAAAACGCCCTCTGATTGGTTAATTTCCTGCATTCTGATTGGTCAATCCAGTAGGTAAACACAGTTTCTTATTGGATTAAATCCATGTATTTTGATTGGTCCACATTCTGTACACCTTCAATCCACTTTTCCCAATTCTTCTATCAATTGATGATGAGCTGCCCAGATCCCTGTTGCTTTACTTTTGTATTCAGCACAATAGTTTTGAGTGAACTCATATAATACATATATCCGTTCAGAATTGATAACCCAATCTTCAAACATGGTATGCACGATCTGCTTGTAGACCTCCAGACTGCCCATGACGAATTAAATGAGACATCTATGTGCAACTATTTGGAAATTTTATCTGACTTCTTACACCATGGATAACTCTAACTTAACACTATCCATATTTAACCCTATCTCTATCTATAATTTAATTATAACCCTTACCCAATCTAACTCTTACCCTTACCGTAATCTAAACCTAACTGTAACCTATCCATAATATAACCTTGATTCTATCTATAACCTAACTCTAACCCTAACCTTACCATAATTTAGCTCTAACCCTATCTATCATTAAACTTTAACCCAAACCTTACCATAATTTAACCCTAACCCTTGCCATACTCTACCTTCATAATCTAAACCTAACTCTAACCCTATCTATAATTTAACCCTAACCCTTGTCATACTCTACCTTCATAATCTAAACCTAACTCTAACCCTATCTATAATTTAACCCTAACCCTTGCCATACTCTACCTTTACCTATCTGTTATTTTACCATAACCATAATTTAACCCCAACCCTATCTATTATTCTAGTATTATCCTTACTAACCCTAACTCTAACCCTTACCCTCGCACTAACCCCAACTCTAACCTTAACCATAATTTAACACTAACCCTAATCATAGTAGTAGTAATTTGTATTCTGTCTCCAACGTAAGAGATATACATGCTGCTTAGAACAAATAATAAATTTATCTAACGTTACAGTTAACATCAATAAAGTAGTTTAGGTCGGGTGTATGTGTTGGGAATCTTAATTATTAAAAAAAAATAATATTCAAAAATAAATTAAAAAAAATGAACACAACTCTAATAGTTCGAAAAAATAACGAATAACATTCAAATAAAAAAAAATGAATATAAAGTTGTCATGGGTTAGAGATTCGATGAAATAAAGACGATCATGAAATATTGTGAAAAAGGGAAAATAGAAAGACAATAGCAGACGACAGTATAGAAATATGGCGGCACAGGGGAAATCACTCTAAGAATTCGATGAAAAAGGGAAATGATTAGTAAAACAAGAAAACAAAATGGCAATAGCAGACGACACTATAGAAATTGGGCAGGAAAGGGGAAATCACTCTAAGAATTGAATGAAAAGGGAGATAATTATGTAATATAATAGGAATTAATTATGCAATATAATGGGAAATAATAATACAACGGCAATAGCAGACGAAAGTATAGAAATAAGGCCGGAAAAGGGAAATAACTCTAAGAATTGGATGAAAAGGAAGATAATTATGTAATATAATAGGAATTAATTATGTAATAGAATGGGAAATAATAATACAACGGCAATAGCAGATTTTACTAGAGAAAGAAAGGACAAAACTCTAAGAATTGATTGGCAGATAATCAATAAATATAATAGGGAACAAAATAGCAATAGCAGACGGCAGTATAGAAATTGGGCAGGAGAGGGGAAATCACTCTAAGAATTGAATGAAAAGGAGAGATAATTATGTAATATAATAGGAATTAATTATGTAATATAATGGGAAATAATAATACAACGGCAATAGCAGACGAAAGTATAGAAATAAGGCGGGAAAAGGGAAATACCTCTAAGAATTGGATGAAAAAGGGACATAATTATAAAATAAGGTAGAACATAAGAAAATCACACATGAAAAGGGTTAGACAAGAGGAAATTAAGTCAAACATTGGATTACAATACAAAGACCAATACTGAAAATGGGTTGAAAAGGTATCACAACATTTAAAAAGGGTATTAGTCTAGAAATTGGATGAAAAATAAGGAAATACAAAGAACAACATTGAAAAGGGGTTGAAAAGGTATATAAATCTATTACAACATTTAAAAAAGGGTGGGACACGGGAGAAATTGAATAAAAAGGGAAGAAAATACAAAGAAGAACATTGTTACAACATACAAAAAGGGGAGATAATGAAAGAAAAAACCCGACTTCCGGTCTATACCTGGGGCTACGCCCACTTCCGGTCGCGCATGTACACTGTAGTTAGGTGACACAACACCCCTACGGGATGACGTGTTGTTCCAACACGTCATTTCCTATAAAAATGGCTACTTACAGTAGATACACACCCACTTCCGGTCTATACCTGGGGACACATCGACTTCCGGTCACGCATGTACACTGTAATTAGGTCATACAACACCCTACGGGGTCTTGCACTCTTTCAACACGTCATTTCCGGTTAACATTGCTACTTACAGTAGATACACACCTACTTCCGATTAACACATGGAGCTACGCCCACTTCCGGTCGCGCATGCCTCATGTAATACTCAGGACAGAAATTTTTGTGACGCCGACGACGACGCCGACACAAGATGACGGATAGTGATCCCTATATGTCGCCACTGCGTGAACGCAGGCGACACAATAACCTCTATATCCTATCATTTTCAATATATAAGATGAAAAGTAACAAAAAACCAGGAAATTTTTATGAAAAAGGGGAAATAACTCCAAGACGAGTTATTGGATTTTCTCCAAAGGGGGGGGGGGTAGATCTCAACATGCTGGTCATTTGTACCCAATCAGATTTTTGATATCTGCAACGGTTCTTGAGTTATTAGCAAAAAACAGCAATTTACCCCTATGTTCTGTTTTTAGAACCAGCGGCCATGTTGCTTAGTCTACGGACATATAAATCACAAACTTAGAAGTCCATACCCAGGTAATGATACAGGCCAAGTTTGGTAAATATTTTCCCTGTAGTTTCAGAGGAGAAGATTTTTGAATAAAAGTTAACGGACGGACGGACGGAGGACGACGGACCGAGTGATGGCAAAAGCTCAAAAGGCCTTTGGTCAGGTATGAAAAAAAAACCAAGCATGAAAAAAATGTGTCCATACTCGAATACTATGCATGAAATATCAAGTGAATGGCAAATAGGGAATCAATTGCGAGCAGATGGGTAAACAGACGGAGAACGGAAGAACATGAGATTCATTTTTGTATACTGAAATATTGTTTTGAGGTAAACATTCAGCCGTAAATGATTCTAAATTTAAAGCGGCAAGATATACATTACGGTTGGTAATGATCAGCCCAGCTAATTTGTATCTAAAATTTTTAATTTTCTGACCGAGAAAATTCGTATATATGAGAAGTTGTCTGTCGCGGATCTGATTCATGATATTTTTTGGAAGGGATGAAATTTGCACATAAGGACCCCACCACCATATGAATAAAACCTGATCGCATACTTTTGCATATTTTTTTAGACTAGCATACCTTTTTCCACGGCTGAAATATGTCAAATGCTAATTATTTAATTAAAACATATTGACCTCACATAATAAACATCTAAAATTTTGTATTCTTATAACAATTTAATAAACAATGAAAGGAGCAGTGAACTAGGTATTCGTTTTTCGGTATGAAAATAAGCAGAACGGCTAATCTGACGAATATTACTCTCATCACATAATAAGAAGCAATAAGAAAATAAGAAACTATTGTATTGGATCATCCCTTCCCCCCCCAACCCCCNCCCCCCCCCGCAAGTCAGTGAGACGACCAGATGACAAACATAGCTATATTAAAAGGTAAGTCTGAAATAAAAAAAATATACCCTCCAGGCGTAGTCCATGTTTTTGATTCCTGTCAATGTCCAGAAGAAATAAATACACCTATATGTATATCACAAACGGTATCATTTCATTTTACTGAGCAATGCTATTCATGATGCAATGTCTCGGAAATGCTATTCTATAAATGCAATGACTCGGAAATGCTATTCAATAAATGCAATGTCTCGGAAATGCTATTCAATAAATGCAATGTCTCGGAAATGCTATTCAATAAATGCAATGTCTCGGAAATGATAGTCAATAAATGTAACGACTCTGTAAGGCTATTCAATAAATATAGATTACACCACGGGATCCCGTTCATTGCCATATTTTATCCACTAGAGATAGATAAATATCGAGAGTGGATAAAATATGGTAATAATCAGAATGAAGTGGTGTAATCTTTTTCTCCAATAATAAATGATTGTATTCTGCATAGATTTGGAGGGAAATAGCAAGGGCTTTAAACATAATCAAGTTGAATATGACAATTTATCAAACGGGTCAAAACCATATCATTAGAGAAATCGAAAAACAGACGAAGACATGAGTAACATACTTACACACAAATATCTTGAAATGGTCGACATAAGTCAGAATTCGAAAATTTAATTACTTGAATAAAAGGGAAGGGTTCTGTAAGAGAGCCCGGTTTAATCATCATAAACAAATAAAGGGATACGGAGTAAATGTACATGGGACAAAATCCTATAAATACATGGTAAGTTTGAGCAAATGGAGCAACAGTTGTTCTTTATCTTGAAGTCACCTTTAAAAGTCTTTCTTGTCTCGTAAGACAAAACTCATCACCACCTGTAATATTACAAAAAATATGAATATCATAGAAATAAAGTCAATAATATGATAAAATATTAAAGAATTTTATTCGAGTCATAACGAAAGTCCATAACCATGCTAATAAAAAAAAACTTATAGGTAATTATATATTGGTTCAAACTGGGATTGAGATGAAATCAATTTTCCGAATTCTACAAGAAATTTTAAAAAAATCCAGAAAAGGGAGTTTCAAAGCCGAAACGTACAACCCTTCTTGATTAAATACAATGAACATATGAAAATTTAGGAACTCTCGTATAATTGAAGGCGGAAAAGATCTCCTCAAATACCAGTGAGACTTCTTGATCTATTGAAATAAATAAACAAAATATTTATGAAATTGAATTATACACTTATATTGTTCCTATACATGACAATTTAATTGATGTAAAACAATTAACTCTTGAAACGCTACAACAGATTGAATATAAACCACCTTTAGCTCAAAAGTGTTCATTTATTAGTGACTCCTTCTAAATGTGTTGATGTATTCATTTTTTACGTACAGTATCAGAAATGTATTCCCGTTTGAACATACTCAGAGGTCCCGTATTAAGCTACAGCTAATCGACTAGTAGAACTCTCACACTATTTTCAGTTATTCGAATTTCTCAAAGTGGAAACTTTCAATGGTAATGTGCATTCTTCTGAATAAAGGCGAGGATACAGTCCAAGTATTTATTTAAAATTCTCCTATCTTGGAACGCTTAGTATAAAATAAAGATACAATATTCTAGAGATGCTTGGATGGCAGTGACGGATCCAGACTTTCTGCTGGGAGGGACCCGAGCAACCCTGCCCCCCCCCCCTTGATCTGCCCGCACTTGATGGGTGTCTTGAAAAAGAAGATATTGAACTTTGTAAAAAAATAAAGTAGAGGCATCCAGAAAAGTAAATAATCTACCAATAAAACCTAACAGAGACCTATTTTGAAACCGGTTGTCTACTTTACAGAAGAAGAGGCACAGCTTGAAAGAGGGCCGTCATGGGTTTCTTGATTACCTGATTATCAGGGTATTTTTAATGATTATTTGATTACGAGAGCATTTATTTAATGATTATATGATTATTAGCTTGCATTTTTATATATTTTTTTATTACTAAGCCAAAAATTTATCGATTACCAAGGTAAAAATTTAATGATTATTTGATTACAAAGACAAAAATTTAATGATTATTTGATTCCTGGGACCCCCCCCCCCCCCCCATGAGGACCCTCTTGAAAGTATATCAAATTCTTATAAGCACCAAGAACTTTGTGTACAACACATTTATTATATTTCACGGGGAAGACCATGTGATTTTAAGAGGGGGAGCCTGAGCGATTTTGCCTCAAAAATTTATTTATTTTCACAAAAATCTCGAACAAATTATTTATTTTCACCAAATGACACATCAAATTATTTATTTTCATTTGCAACATTTTTTTCTTCAAAATCAAAATTAAATTATCTCTTGTTATATTCTCGTTTTGATAATTTGGTTGGCTGTCAGCCTAATTCATGATGACTAAGTTGAGTAACTAAAGGGATGACCATTTGATTTTCAGGGGTGTTGGGGGACTTAGGCGATTTTGTAAATAAATAATTTAATCTGGATGCTTTTGAAAATAAATATTTTAATCCCACTTGTCATAAGAATAGAGCCCGGCACCTGAATAGGTTTTCAGGGGCTTTGGCTACAGAGCTGCCGGGCGCGTCCCCAGGTGGTGGATAGGGGAATGCCCTGTCTTTGCGGGGTAGTCAGGTCATAATACGGAAAGCCTGACCGCGAACCATTGTAGCCAAACTGTGTGGAGAAACGCCACGCTCCATGCAGTATAAAGACCCCTTCTATATTTCTCTAAAGAGAGCAGACGCACTGGGTGTCGTATAGAAGGCTAAATTTCCTGCCCCTGCCCATTTCTCCCCTTTTCCAGTGGCAATCAAAAGTCGTTGCCCCGGTTGTCCCTTCCACCTTTATTTCTTTCTTCTTTTACTTACAATTTGTTTTGAATTGATTAACTTGTTCTCGTCCTGATATAGCTGAAATATTGCTCATTGGACGTTAAACTCTAACTAATCAATCAATCAATCATAAGAATAGAGTCATTTGTACCTTCTCTGGTACTTGGTTAAAAATCGACGATTTAAGTAAAATAACGTATGTTCCAAAATTAAGAGGGTAAAATTTTTAAAGGAATTATTTTCAAGCTAGATTTTGACAATGAAAGCTAAGGGCATTGGAAAATGATATAATATTTTACAAGGTAATGCTAAGTTTTAAAAAAAAGTTTTATAAAGAAAATAGACATAAATTAACTCAATCTCTGAAAATTGTGCAATGAGATGTTATGTCCAGGAGCACTAACGTGAACTACTGCAGATTAAGACTGAACGATACAAAAGGTCATCTTGCTAGCATCAACACAACACACAGTTCAATCCTTATCATTCAAGATCAAAAAGACGGCGTACTTATTCAAAACATCATTTTCACTCTACTAGCTACTAACGTCGTGTATGTAAGTATCATAATTGTATGTCAAGTATTAAATGATTGCCATATTAATTTCATAATTAATACATATAGTGGAAGTGACTTCCCCGAGACATGTTTAACTTATAACATATAAACTTTGAAATGTACATCATTAACATTATTTGTATCACTTTCAAATCTGAAAGGTACAAATTGATCCAGCATGTTACATGGCAGGCTAATTAAAAACTGTTAATTATATGTCATTAATAGTAATTGGTAACTTTCATTTATGTGTGTGTGTCTGTGTGTGTGTGTTGATATCGGTTTGAACATGTTAATAATGATCGTAAACTATGTTAGATAAAATGCATTTTATGAGATCATCAACTCACACGCTAGCAAAATTATATTAGTGTGGGTTTATGTTCAAACATCAATGATGAGGATCAAGGTGGGTATCTAGACTTGCTACAGGTCCCTTTCTTTCATTTGTATCACAGTGGTACTTCATTTTCTTTGGAAAACAAAGTGTTCAATAAATCCCATGCAATACCTATGTGGGGGTGGAGCGTAGACAGTGCTACAACTTCCAATTTCTGGAAGTTATTGTACAAGAAACTGTACAATAAATTCAACAACGATTGTAGAAATAATTCACACACCTACGTAATATTATCTCCAATAAATGGAATTTTATTTTTTCCATTGTGTTAGTCATTTTTAAATTAAAAAAAAATAGCAACTGCTATGTACGCTCTGGAAGTAATGTCAAAAATAGGCCTTTGTGCTCTTTAATCATTTTTGTCTGAAAAAATAAATTACATTTTAAACAACAGGCGGATTTAAGCCTTTAAACTACCCGTTTTAACTATATTTATAACACATCTTTACGAACTATACGTAAAAATGAAATAATTACATGATTTAAATTAGGCGGTTTTATACCATTTTCGGAATTTGGTATTCGCTCATGAAAATCGCTGACAGGTTAATAGGATAATGCTATTCAATATTTTTTTATCCCCGAAGCAACGCAACGATTTGGATAAGATTTATACAGTAGCTTTTGCTCAAGGATACCTTAGGCCAGTGCAGAGTCCTGATTGATTATTTTTGTAGGATGTATGCCCCCTTGTAACTTTGAAAAATTCCCCAATTACGTGGGGTTTCAAATTCTGAAGCGGCGGGGATATATGGTAACGCCCAGCCCTTGTCATCTAAAATTAAAAAACTTAACATCATAGTGACACGGGTGAAAAAAAACCCCTTCCAGTTGTAGTGAATTGCCCATACGAATTGTGCATTAAAAATAAAAAGTGTTCATTTACAGTCCGGCAACATTTTTTAAGACAATATTGAACTTTTGACTACAAGTTACTGCTTTGAATCTTGGGAGGAAGAAGGAGCAGATGGACTGACGGACACACTACATTATACGGTTTTATAAAACAATAGCCAGCAACTTCGTGAGGAAAAGACTAATAGCTGAAGTGCACTAAAATTCACTAACTTCAGTTTTATCGCAAACTTTGGACATATTATCGTCTTAAAAAAAGAAAAATTGACATCACCTTTTTGGGACAGGGAATGACTCGTGGAAAATGTTTGTATCGATACCTGCATGACAATGCTGTCATATCCCTTTCTTTCCTGGTTAAAGTTGGGCGAGACCTCCCTTGGCATGTAGACTTCGAATATTCAAATACAGGTATACCTTTTCTGTTTTAAAAATGTCTGGTTTGATGTATCACCTTCCACTTTCTTTTATAAAAAATTATATCCTGCACGCAACAATGGCGACATCCAACTTATGTAATCCATCTATTGAAATAACTTCGCTAACTGTCACATGGCCACGTGACAATAATTGATTGACATGTCCACTTTGATACAAGCCATATATTGAACTAATATTTGTTCCATCACGTGGTATTTTGATGGACAGGCTCGTCCGAAGACTCGCCCACCATCAAAATATCACTAGATGGAACAAATATCAGTTCAATATATATAATTTATTTAGTCAATATTATAATACATATAAGAAACATGTATCAACTGACAAGAGCCTTGGACAGTAAATATGCATGTAAAAGTTAATTCAATAAATTTTTTCAAAAGGACTTGTAGCAATCATAAAAATTGCGAGTTTTTTTAAACGCCATCCAGGTCGGAAAACGCAATACTGTAGAATCGCTCATGCTAATACAATAAACTGTGAATTTTATTTCGAAGCCAACGAAAGCCTATTTTTGAAAATATTTATTAAAGAGGAAGACCCGATCATGACCACAAAGATATAGTTCCGAGACTAGATAAATAAGTGTTCGTTAAAAGAAGGCAATAGTCAGAAATACAGTTTCAAATCAAAACGACTAATACCTTCCATTGAGGTGAAGGATCTATCATTCCAAGAGCTGTGATATTAACCGAAGATCAAGACAAAGTAAACTTGAAAATGATCACTCGGGCTGAGGTGCAACGCGAGAATGTCCTTATTTAGGACACGTACGTGTCTGTGTTCCAAATGAAAACGGACATTTTCAGCTAGATTTCACGCCTTAACGGATTTGACATAACCGGATTTGACACAACCCTGAATTGACACACTGATAGTGTGACGGTTGCCGCTAGCGGAGCAGGACATGCTTACCCTTCCGGAGCACCTGATGTCACTCCCGGTTTCCATGGGAGTTTACACTATGAGTGCCTTAGTTCTTAATGTTATCTTTTTATTTCCATGCATTGTAGCTGTCTCACGTCTTTGTTTTGTCTTTGTTTTTATCTGTTACCGTTTTTGCCATGTCTTTGGACTTCGATTTTTGTAGTCATCGCTTCCCTTGTTCCTTCGGTATTCTACTGCCGTTGTTTTATGTTAATGGCATTATTCAATTTGATAGATGCAACTCGAATAAGTGCCTTATTTAAATCAATTTGCAGTTTGCACCTTATTGTAGTTAATTTGTTATCGACTTAAGGTAGCACAACAGTCTTATGAAGGAAAATGTCAGTCCCTGACTTTGAATGCTCGTAACTTTGTTACCAGTAAAGATACAATTACAAATGAGGTATCAAATGAAAGGAAAATAGTTAAAGTATCTGTCGATGCTAATTTCAATAGCATTCATTTTAAGTATCAATGCCAAAATTGCCATATTTGGCAAAATATTTGGTTTTAAGGGTTGTATCTTTAAAATGAAAATAACTTTTACAACTTTACAGGTAGCTGAATTATGTTTACTTAATCTGATAGAATATATCAAATGCTGCAAAACCGTGTCTCAGATTTTTGGCACAAGGCCTAGTTAAAAATTATATTGATTTTTAAAATTTGAAAAATAAAAATTTCTATGAGTAAAAATTCAAATTTCATTTTGTTTTCAAACCAGGCCCTATATCAAAAATCTGAGACACAGTTTTGTTGCATTTTCATTGTTCTATCAGATAAAGTAAACAGAATTTGGCTATACTTGTAGAGCTGTAAATGTTATTTTGGTTTTAAAAATATAGTGTAAAAATCTCATTTTTTCCCCAAATATGGAAATTTAGATGTGATACTCAAAAGGAATAATCTTGAAATGAGCATAACAGGTCAATTCAGTTCTTTTTCTTTTATCTGATACCTCATTTGTTATTGTATCTTTTTATTAATAACAAAGTTATAGGCATTCAAAGCCAGGTACCGACAATTTCCTTCAAAGGACTGTTGTGCTACCTTAAATAACAACTACATCGACGAGAAGTGTGAACTACTTAATAATTATTTTATATAATGTCTCAGCTTGACGGTCAAATTGGTCCACTTCCAAACTTCGAACAAAAAACAAATGAACGTATATCTGACCTGAACATTACCTTGGGTGAAATCGTGGATATTATTAAAATTCTTTAACCGAATAAAGCATCGGGACCAGACGTGATTAGCCATCGTATGTTAAAAATATGTCCAGAAAAGTTGGCTGTGCCCCTTCTAATTCTTTTTAATGAATTTCTACAACAATGTAAATATCCGACTCGCTGGAAAGCTGCAAACATTATACCAATTTTTAAAATAGGCGACTTGTCTCTTCCATCTAATTATAGACCTATATCTTTAATAAGCTGTGTAGGAAAAGTGATGGAGAGAATAATATATAAACATGTTTACAACCATCTTCAACAGAATAAATTGATTTATGAATATCAATCTGGATTTCTTCCGGGCCACTCAACAGTATATCAGTTGATACAAATGTATAATAGTATCTTGAACTCTCTAGAAAAGAAAAAAAAAGTAGCTGTTTTGTTTTCTGTGACTTCTCTAAAGCCTTTGATAGAGTTTGGCATAGGGGTTTGGTATATAAATTAAAGGCGCGTGGTATTGATGGAACACTGTTAAATTGGATTTAAATTTATCTTCATGACAGAAAACAAAAAGTTGTGATTAACCAATCATCGTCCTTGCCTTGCAGCATTCCAGCCGGAGTACCACAAGGGTCTGTTTTAGGTTATTTACTTTTCATCGTGTATATCAATGATATTGCTGACAAATTAATTTCACTCAATCGCCTATTTGCTGATGATACATCGTTTGGTTATTCAAGTCATGATCCTTTACAGATTAAGTCTGTGACTGATCATGACTTGACAGAATTAAACGAATGGTCAAAAAAATGGTTGATGTCGTTTAATCCAAATAAAACTGAGATATTACTATTTTCGAATATAGACACTCCGAACCTTAATTTTGAATTAAATGGACAAAGTATACCTATTACAAGTAGTCACAAGGTGTTACATTTATCGGGGATGGTAAATGGAGTAACCATATTGATAATATTATTTCTAGTGTTTCGAAACATATCAATGTCTTACGTAAATTAAAGTACAGACTCAGCAGGAGTAACTTAGAAAAATTATATTTAGTGTACATAAGACCAATTTTTGAATATGCTAGCGAGGTATGGGATAACTGTGGTATAGTTTACTCAAACAATTTGGAAAAATTACAACTTGGAGCTGCAAGAATTATTACTGGACTTCCAACCTTTACTAAAACTGAAATCATTTATAGAGAAATCGGCTGGGAAACATTAGCAGAGAGACGTAAATTAAGAAAAGTCCAAATGTTTTAAACTAGCTCCTAGTTATCTAACCAGTTTGCAGTCAACTACTGTTTATTTCTTGAGAAATGGAAGTGATATTATTGTTTCCTTTACTAGATTGTCCCTTACGAAAGATTCCTTTATCCCCTCGACAATAAGACTGTGGAATAGCCTTGATATTTCAACACGAAACTGTGACATTATTTCTGAATTCAAAAGAAAACAAAAGATTAATAGTGATATGACCGTAGTTCCGAAGTACTATTATTATGGGCCAAGAAAGTTAAATATAATATTAGCACAGCTCAGATGTTCGGCATCCTTTTAAAATTATGATCTGTTTAGGGTAAATTTCGTGGCTAATCTGTCTTGTCGTTGTGGTGCCAGATATGAACATGTACATCATTACCTTTTCGATTGCCCTCTTTATGAAAATATTCGGACTGAATTGTTCGACAGATTAAGTTGTTTTCCGTGGGCCTTAATCTTGATGTAACACTTTTAACTTCTGGAAACTGTCAACTTTCAAATGAGCAAAATGAACTTGTTTTCAAACACGTCTATGAATTCATCAGAAAGTCTAAACGATTCCTTATTACATGAATTTTTGTTTGCAAATGAAACACACACACACGCATCGTTTGATGTATTTCCTTTCGCTCTCATTTTTTTATGAAAGTATAATATTGTTTATTACTAATTGTATATATCAAAGTGCATGCTCTTATATTATATGCTAATTTTTGTAATACGGAGAAGACTTCATAAGTATGATTTACTTGTGTCTGATCCAATTTGTCTGTTCTTTGTGCAAGATAAATACGTTTAAACTAAACTACATCGAGTCGGATCTTTAACAAAATAAATGTAATTGTCATAAATTAGGAAAATTCGCGCGTCGCACTTCGACCTCAGTGATGATAGATCCTTGATATGTTGATCAAAATAATAGTCATTTATTGTTTAATTATATAACACATTTTAAACAACTTTTTTTTCAACTTGGCATCAACATATAAATAAATTGATGGACATAATGATGCTAGGAAAGGACAACATAGTTAAAATTGAATTGACCAACTGATGAGTGTCTCTCTTCTTTATCGCTCCCCTCTATTCCTTCTCCCATCCTCTTTCTCCCAGTCTTTCTTTCATGACTTTTTTCTTGTCCCTTTCCTCCTTCTTTCCTCCCCTTTTCTCCTTTCCACGAGTCCCCTTTCTCCCGATACATTGGGAGATCCAAAAAGGGGGAGGGGGTTCCGGGGCTTGGAACCCCCTCTCTTTTTCGGACAATCATGTTTTTTAATGATTATCCCGATGTTTTACTAAGAAATACCCAATTTCCTTTAACTTCTAATCGGAACCCCATTTTGATAATTGCCTCAGTAGATCCGCGCCTGCGGTATCTCTTTACCTTGTCCGCCCTGTTAGTATAAGAAAACGTAATAATTTCTTTGAGGCTCGGTAGGACTTTTTTGTACCTTGTATGAACCTAATATCATTTTTTACCACGCGTAGCCTCCGTTTTGTAGATAAAAAATAGTTGCTGCCAAACCTAGGAATTACGAGGTTCGTCAGCTGTATATCACATATGGACTTATGTAAGGAGTAGTAATAACATGTCTTTATCTCTGAGTGTGTAGCACGAAGTGATAAAGAGGGCGAAGGACATTTTAGCGAAACTGATTTTGATTATGGTGGACATTTTAGCGAGAGAATTGTTGACATTTTAGCGAATTAAAATTAGATTACCTGTACAAAATTGATGGACAATTTAGCGAATCATTATCAGTAGTAAGATGTATAAAAGAATGATAAAAGTTATTAATTAAAGGATTTACAAGAAATGTTTATAGTTGAAAGAAAAATGTTCAGAATTAAAACCTTAAATTAAAGACCTCGGCATATAATTTTCAATTTGTCAGATATTTCAAATAATTTTTCAAATTGATTGTCGTTCATTGCATATGCATTTTTTCTATTTGTTCATTATACATACTACCTGCAAGTGCGGGGGCATAATAAAATACCACATGGATGTTCGACCCATCAAAATACAGGAAATTTATTTGAAGAAAAATATTATAAAATAACATCCTAAGCCTAGCCATATCCTCTTGATATTTGACATACACTTTCGTCTTGTGAAGTACATACCGATTCCTTGTCATGTGGTGGCACCGGCCCCTTAGTCATGCAAGAACGCTCTCGTTATGTTTTATGCAAGAAGTTAGTACAGCTTGAACCAGTAGTCCTAGCCACTTGATATTTAACATACAGGTGCACCTTGAGAACACACCGATTGCACAGATGATGATCCTAGCTCCTTTGTCATGCATGAGCTATCACTTTTAGTTTTTGTCTAGCAGTTTGTATAGCCTGCACTAGAAATTGTAGCCATTTTATATTTGACATGCAGATGAGTGTAAAGGATTAAATACCAATTCAATTCCCAGATGATGACCCTAGCTGGCACTTAGTCATGTATGAACAATCATGGTAAGTACTTTGCAAGCAGTTAGTACAGCCTCTACCAGTAGTCCTAGCCACTTGATATTTGACATGCAGTTAAGTCTTGAGGAGTGCATTCTTATTCTAGCCAAGATGTTGGCCATGCCCTTAGTCACGCATGAATGCTAACATTATGCCACTGTGTACTACATTTTTTAGGGTCTGTTTTTAATCTGTATGCAAGTTTTTATCACTGTATAGATGAGGTTTGGCTAAGTCGGACATAATAAACAATGAAAGGCTATGATGTAAATGCACATCAGACAAAATTTGTACAAATACACGGCAGAACCAAATATAAAACCC